>VDFB02322312.1:0-80198 GCA_007258455.2 Sequoia sempervirens | reverse complement strand
TATTTTAATAATTGATAATTTATTATCATGAAAGGATAATCATTTAAATATGGTAAAACGATGTGATTTTAATAAATCAAGAAGATAAGATTTTTGAACTGATGTTAAAACAAGTGAAAATGGAAAAAGCCGGAGTGCGTGCACATGCACGACTCCAGACTAATTTTCATATGGGAAACTTGCTTATTCTGTTGATTTTTAGTTTTGATAGTTTATCTCTTGGATTTTTATTGGGAAAAATAAAACTTTTTCTTGTTTTTCTGGAAGTATGCTCATTTTGGAGAAATGTTTTCATATGCTAATTTTTTCTCTACAAATCAATTCTGAAAAGAATACAATTTCGTTTTGGGGGAAAATTGTGTTTGAATGTGTTAATCTCTGTAAGTGATCAAGTTTTTGGGAAGGATTTTGTGGCTGTGAAAGGGTGATCTTCAGCACGACTATTCCATCGTCGAGCGTTGGACTCCAGGTGAGTTCTCCATCGTGTTTTGTTTTGATGCTTGTTTTAAGTGTTTGTTCTTCTCTTGGTAGTCTGGTTGTATTTATTGCTCTATGTTATGGTCTGCAATATTGTTGTCTTGCTTCTCCTTGGTGTCCATTTGCATGTGATGTATTCACACCATGCAAGAAATCGACTATAAGCCTCATAGCATGGGTTGGATTGATCCTTTCATAAGAATAGAACTCAATATAGGCAAATATTTAAGCTTCCTTTCGTTCAAGGTGGTTCGATGTTCCTTGCAGTTGGTTTCCCAAATAGTTCACTTCTTTATTTTGATGATTTTGTTGTTATATATATCATACTCCATGTCGATTCAGGGGAGATTTGATTTACCTCTATCTATTCTTGTTGCTTGGCGTTTGCTTCTTTGCTTAGAGGTCAGTTCCTTACTTCTTGCTTAGGCGTTGGATTCTTTATATTCCTTTGTCAGCCGATTTTGCATGTTTTATCCCCCACTCTCGAGTGAAATCACAATACTGTGTTTCACTTTTTTCCCAAGATGGACATTTACATCAATATTTTTAACTGAATCTTCATCTGCTAAGACCTATAGTAGCTTAACCGTTCAGAATTTGAAGATGATGAAAACTAGTGATTTGTGGCAATTTGTGTGTAGATTCTAAATATATATATATATATATTGAAATAAATAATGAATCTTTCAATATCTCCTTTAATAACTAGTTTTAAACAGAAAAATGACATTTCAGAAAGTAACGTTTGTGTCATACAACATAACTTTTTTTTCTATAAAGGATAAAATTCTAATTTTTGGAATATAGATTCTCAACATCAATATCTAGGGAAAGGATATTTTTTCATATATTTTTGTTACATATATTTTTTTTAATTAATTTTTGAAGTCACTGTAACTATAATTTGGTAAAGAGTGTGTGTCGTACAACCTAATTTGTTGTGTATATATCAAAATACAATTTTTATTTTTTTAGTGAAACAAGGACATCAATGCCTAGGGAAAGGGTATTTTTTGAAAAAAAATTATAGTGGTTTACAATTTTTCCACCTCTGTACAATGAAGAGCTTGATGTTCTAAGAAAAACCTATGTTCAATAAAAATTGAAAATTAAATACAAGATAAAATGAAAACATATCAAAACTTTACTTGTTGGAAATCTCATTTTGAGGGCTACAATCTTGTAGAAGATCATTTCTAAATGAAGTTATTTAATCCCTCAAAAGGTAAAGTAAGCATTTTTTTTGCCAACATTGTGATAGGTGCAAAGGAGACTCCATTATGGATATGATTTAATACTAGAGGGGTTCTATCCAAGGGTATTTGATCTAAGGGGGTATTATTTATCCCTCTTCAATTAAAACCCTTTAGATGGAACCTATCAAGGCTAAAATCATTAGTTTTTCTAAAAAAAGTGATTTTAGGAAAAAATCAGTATATCATAAAAGTGAGACACACTATTGTGGTAGCACCCTCTCATGAATTTGTTTTACTTTGTTGAGTCGGTTGTATTGGATTTGAATTGATGAGTAATCATGCTATCAAACAAATCACACCTTTTGTCTTGTGGTTCGCACATTTTAGAGGAATTTTCATTGAGACAAACTTATTAGAATTGAATTGGTAAGAGACAAATTTATTAGATTCAAATCAGTGAAAGATGAATTCATTGCATTTGGGAGGAGTAAAAGTCTTGCATTTCAGCTTCCATGCTAGTATTGGACAGAGCCCAGCAGTGTGTAAGCAGTCAAAGTTATATAGGGCATTGGTATTTAGTTCTTAGGTTGTCATTAAGCGAAATTCGATGGGAGAGAGATATTCTTTGAGTAATCTCCTGGTATATGAGAACTAATTTTGTTGTTTATTAGAGGATCAATGTCTCTTTATGTCACAGCTTTCATATAAACTTGTTATGATGTCGACATGCTTGGGTATGCATCTTGGGTTGGGTTCGATCTATCCAAAGATAGGAGTTCGGTTTTGTTTATACGTTGGTATACGCCGAGTCTATGTGATATTTGTGGCTCTCCCTTTGTTTCAACTGAGCTTAAGCTCTATCGAGCTTGTCTGGCCATAATTGTAGATGATCTTTGATTGAATGTTTTGAGAATAAATGTGTGTGTGTGTGTTGTTTTCATATGTTGTATATTATTCAAATTATGATATATTGTTTCAGATAGCAAGTTAGATATACTTAATATGTTATAACAACAGTTATTTTAAAGTAAATATATCTATATGTATTTATATATATATATATATATATATATATATCATAGATACTTATATGTATATATATATATATCATGTATTAAAGTAAGGAGAAATTTGCTTATAAAATGTAAATTGATTGTTTAGAATGTTCTTTGAGATTGATACTTTGAATGTGTAATGAAATCAAACAATAATTCATTATATATGATGTGTGGTTAAATATCTATATGAGCTAGTTTAATTATTAATATGATTTTATTAGGAGTGGGAAAGTATATTTATCGTGAATTATATGTTTGAGCTATCCCTTTGTGTAAAAATGGGTGTGTATTTATATATGTATTTGAACTACAAATAAAAAGAAAATTTGTTTGAGATAACATAAGTATTGAGTTGTTTATATGATATGTTTATATAATTTCTTTAATTATCTAAAGTGTCTTCGTAGTAAACAAATGAATAAAATATAATTGAGTGTTTATTATTCTTTATGATTATTACATTGAATGTATTCATGTATTTAAAGGCGGATTTTGATGGTTCCATTTTGATGTGACTTCCTCTTGAGTTGATTTTGATTTGAGGAGTCTTCATTCATTGAATTTGTGTTGCAATTTATTTGGGAACCCTTTTTTTTTTTATTTACCCTCGTTTGTGAGTTCTTGGGTAGTCATTCTTTTTGGGCTTCCAAAGGCAGGGAAAAGAAAATGTAACTTTATTATTGGTTTTCATATTAATTATTTGTGAACTATTGTTCTTATGTTCAATTTTATTTTGGTGGGTTTAGCCTTGCACTTGAAAGTGGTTTTCTTTACCATGCAATGTTAGCGTGAGATGGTGCATGCCTCACTTGATGTATTTACTTTTTGGCATTGACATTTTTGTGCAATTTGGCTTACCCCGTTTATGTTTATGATATTTTGTTGCTAGTAGGGAGAGTGGCTTCCCACGGGGGCCAGAACCCTAATTGGTATCCTGGGTAACTCGTGTGGAAGTTGAGTTAATCAAGTGATAACCTAATAAAAAAGTAAGGGGTGGGTAGTAATCACACTAATTAAGATAATGATGCCTCTCTCATGGCTCAAGTGCTCGTATAGGCTTGAGATGAGATGAAAAGGCCTAGAATGGAAAATCAACTACCTTGTCTTCACAAAAGGTGAGTTGATTCCGCATGTGTAAGAATAGGGGTCAGGGATCGATTGAGGTTGCCAGGGTAACCCAAGATGGGGGTCGGTAACCTATGAAGATCCACATTAGGTAACCCATGTCGAACCATGTGATGACACTCTTCCCTTTAGCAATCGTGTATGCTTGTTGTTTCCCCCTTGTTGCTTTTGTTCCTCTGGAAGCGAATGTTTCTTGTGTTTGTTGTGGCTCTTGTTTGTTGGGTATTGTAGCCTTTCTACTTGACTGTTCTTTTCCGTGGGTCTTTCTTGTCATCTCCTAGCACAAGGGGTGGGCCTTAGGGTCCACATGGTCGGGTGGAACGTGCTTAGAACCCCATTGGGTCCCCAGCCAAAGATTGAGATGTGCAGAGTTGTCTAATTGTGGACTCCAGAGTCGTGCCAGAGTTGGAACCAGTCTTGATGCTTTGTACTCATTATTTTCAGTTGTATTATTCCATGTTATTGTACTCTTCCCATTCATGTTGGGAAGCACTATTGTATTGATGTAAATCTTGAACGATGTATCTTCATATTATAAATGTCTTGTTTATGTTCATGATATTATCTTATGGTTTTTGATGGATGCTTATCTTTTATGTTGATCCTTGTATTATTACATGTTTATTGTTTCGCAGTGTGCGATCCTTAATGGTGTTGTATCTATGGAAATATTTATGACTAAATTCATAGATGTGATGGATGGTTTTCATTTATATTATGTTATGGATGTACATTCGTTGATTATTAATTTTGTATAATGGTTAAGTGGAATACTCGTAGTTAGTTAATCACCATTATGGGAGTTGTGTTATGTTAGAGATATTTGAAATGTAATGCAGCCATGTTACCCCAAAGGATTAGAGAAGTGATATGTGTATATGGTTTATTACTAGTGATATATGTAATGTACACTTCACATTAGTTTACTTTTAAAAAAATTGTTTCATAAATGTTAGGTGTTTTTGTGTCCTTTGGGGTTTGCGTGGCGAGGTGTTACAAACAAGGTATTCAAATGCAATTATCAATTATTTACATTCAAGAATAAGAAAATAAATAAATAAATGACTCAACTCCAAGCAGAATAAGACAATGAATTATTCATTTTTAGAAGCAGAGAGAAAGAGGACAATCGCATTGATCGGACATCCAGAGAAACAAAGAAAAATATCAAAGCCAACTTGGATCCAACACTAGCGAGAACGGGAATTCGATGTTGAGCTCAATCTTTCACTCCAATTTCCCAGTTCTCCAATTTCATGATCCAAAATCTCAAACCCCCAATCTCTAGGAAAAAATCCACAATAGAATCAAATTTTCCAGACTATTCTCCCCAAAAATCCCCCATAGAATCATATTTTCATAGGCAATATTCTCCAAAACAAAAATGTTTTCAGAGCCGAGCAATGTACGAGAAGACCAACCAACTGTGCAACAAATTACAGTTAAATTTTAATTTATTAAGTTAATAGTTAAATCAATTAAAAATTATTCATTTAAAATCTTAATTTCGGTAACTATGAAATATTTATGAAGTAATATAATAAACACCTGATTTCATGCAAATGGGTAAAATCATTTACCCTACATTACTTACTCGCCTTATAATTAATTATATAACCCAAAATAGCATTCTATTTATTTACCAATTTATTATCATTTATTAACTATAACATTGCATTATGATTTATTTTATTATTAGCTATTTATATATATATTTATATTTATATTTATATTTATATTTATATTTATATTTACTTAACCAAGGTATTTAACAATTTATTTTAATGCATAAAATAACCAAACACATTTAGTCAACCAAATTAAATTAAATTAAACCACGTGCCAATTAATTTCTTGACCACTATTTAGGGTCAGAAAGCAAAACCTCAAATGACACTGATTGACCACTAACAAAACTGACAAGGTACAAAACCAGATACTCATCCTCTCGAGGATTATGGCTAGGGTAGGGGATCAAGTGTTATCTCCGATCAACAATCCATTGGGTTCAAGGCATGCTTAGACCTTTCAATTCAGGTGGAGTTGATGCCTAGCACCTGCAACTTGCAGCACACAAAACGGTCATGCATATACATATAAATATAGTCGAGCACACTGGGAAAGGGAATCGCAACGTCACAGGGTACTCACAAGTGAGTTATGCGACACTATCCCTTTCACCCAAACACATCAGTAAGAACAACACCAAGTAATCAAATCAACTGCTTAACATCGTTCGCACATACCTTTAAATATCCCTATTATTTTACCTTCATCTCCAAGTCTCAAAGCCAAACTACCTACACATCCACAGTGAGAATGGAGGGGCACTACATAAATAATTAAAATTAACTTATTTGGGTTCAATTAAATAAATTATGTAAATGTGGGAAAATTAAATAAATTAATTAATTAAATGGACCTTTTAATAATTTTAATGGATTAATTTATTAGTTGGGCCTTAGAAATTAGTATGTTGTTAAAGTTTAATATAAATTTTCATTGGAGGGTAGTTGTTAAGGAAGGTATTTTCAGTTTCCATTTTCTTTTACCGAAAAGGAGGGGGATCAGAGAGAAGGAAAAAAAATTCTTTTGGGGGAAATGGAATTTGAGGCAAAGGGGGAATTTCTAGGGGAAAATTGTGAAAAACAAAAAAAAAGAGTGGAAGGGAACAAGCGGAAGTTTGGTGGAAATCTCCCCAGCAAGTCACAAGAAATTAGCGGAATCAAGGTAGGCATTACATTTAATTTATTAAATCATGAATGTTCTATGTGCTTTCTATATGCTATTTAATTTATTAAATAAAATTATCCTCCTCTGGGTGGGCCATGATATTTAAGCCTTTTTACGCAAAGATATGTAAATGTTTATACAATGATAGCTAAATTCTAGGCGATGATATTTTAATTTTTACACAATGAACTTTAAAAAAATTTAATGTATTTAAATTTTATTAAATGTTTTATAAAATTTAATATATTTAAATTTTGAAAAGAAAAAAATTATTTGTGGGCGGTAGGTGTTGCCTCTACCCACAGCCCATGGGGAGGTGTTGCCTCTATCCACAGTCTGTGGGGAGGCAAGCCTCCACCCACAACTTATGGGGAGGCGGCCCCCACGGGGGTTGTATTTTAAAAATATATTTATTTAAAATAAAATTTTAATAAAAATAAAACTTCTTTTTTTTAAGTTTTTTTCTTTAAATGAAAATTATTTTATATATATATATATTCTGGTAACTTTAAAATGAACTTTTATTTATGTTTTTCTTTTAACATGAAATTTTAAAATTACATTCGGGTAATTTAAAATGTAATTTCTTTTTATTAATGTCTTTGGATTAAAATGAAATTTTAAATTTGCAACTGGAGTAAATGAAGTTCATATATATATATATAATAGATTCCCATGGTATAATATGTTGATCATATATATATATATATATATATATATATTGGGTTTCTAAAAGGAATATTAATAATATTTTAATTCTGGAATATGTTAACGGATTGATAGATTATTATATGCATTTATGTTAATATATCAAATTGATAATATATTGGGGCTCATTAACATGTCATTTTACTATAATCAATTCTAGTTGGTAACTATTAAAATATAGTATTACTTGTTTTATTTAATATATTTAGAAATATGAATATATTAATATATTATTGTTTTGATATATTAATTGGTTAATACAATATATACTCTCGGTTTGCAAAATTGTTGGGTTTTACCATCCATATAAATTAGAGCTTATATGAATATATTATATTATGCATTAGAAATTTAATGTAATCAAGAATTTAAGTGCGAACGAGAATGCAATAGCTTTGTGTAATTGTTTTGATAAAGTAATTCCCTTTAATCGTTAATTAGGTAAATGGGTGATTTTAGTTTTCTGGATTTCGAATTTATCTCTTTGATTAAATTGCTTACGATTATTATTGATGTGTGTGTGTCTATTAGTTTGTGCCAGTGGGTGTTTTTTTCCCTTTTTGTGTTGTAATGCATCATATAGTGTATCCTAAATTATTATGTGTATTGTATCCGCGTTGTGGGTGTTTAATGTTCTTGTGGTAATATGACCCCACTTAGATCACAGTCTTGTGGCAGTGTCTTGAGCCTTATGTTGGTTTGGGATTGTTTAGTGGCATAAGGGAGAGTGGCTCTCCATGGGGGCCAGGATCCTAAAGTGATCGCCAGGTCAACCCATAGGATGAGTTGTTTAACAAGTGATAACCTAAATAATGAATTAAGGGGTTTGGGTAGTTAATCACTTTAATTAAGATAATGATATGCCTCACTCATGGCTCAATGCTCATTTAGGATTGAGATGAGATAGGAAGGCTTGGAATGGAAAGATCAACTACCTTGTCCTCATGAAAGGTACGTTGGTTCCACATGAGTTTGTATGGGTACCGAGGGTTGGGAGAGGCTACCAAGATAACCTAGGATGGGGGTCAGGGCCTAGGAAGACCTACCAAGACAACCCATGACAAGCTATGTGATGACACTCTTTTCTTGTGCACATTATTGTCGTTGTTTATGTTGCATTGTCCCACTGGAGTTACCTTGTTATGTGGACCCCTTTCTGGTATCCCATTGTTCATCCTTATCTCATGGAGGTTGGTTATGAGTTGTTCTAGGTACTCCTTGTTTGTGTGTCTGTGGGCCATATGTTTATCTCCTAGCACGGGGGGTGGTCCTTCGAGTCCACATGGTCGAGTGGTTGTTTCCTTCTTCCATCAGGTATCTTGGACCTGCTCTTGCATGGATTGGTGTTGCTTCAATCTTCAGATGTTTCTCTTGGATGCAATTCACTGGAAGATTAGGAGATGATTCTTATATCATTGTATTATTCGATCTTGATGTAATTGTAACGTTGAATACACCTGTCAGGTGGATATTGTACTATGATGTAAACTAATGTAACCTAAATATGATGAATTATAGGATGTAAGATGAAAGTTGTATTAATTTTATTATGTGGGTTGGAGTAGTTGATGAATCTCTTATCATAGGAATATTTGGATTAGGGATCTAAAATGAATCTAGTTCTTCTATAATTATGTATTCTTCTTTAATATTTAATGTAATTAATAAGTTTAATTTAGATACAGATTATCTTATGTCTTTATGTTATTAAGTAACAACGTTAAGGAACCTTAGATGACAAATTAGCGTCATTTTTTTTGCATGTGCATTAAGTTAGTTGTTTTATAATAATGCTTTAGTTTCAAAAAAAAATCTAGCTTGAGTTGGGTTAGTTTGGTTTGTTCCTCTGGGGTTCCTTGGTGTGGCGTTACATCTGGTATCAGATCCTAAGTTTCTAACACTGGGTACTCTGGTTTCACATGAGCCCATTATATTGTCCTAGTTCCTTAGACTCTTGTGATTATGTTTTCTTCTTTTTTGTCATCCTTGCATAGTGACCTTAGAGTTTTCCTTTGATGGTGTTTGTTCAGGAAGATTCCTAGAGGTCGAGGTCAAGGTCATGGTCGAGGTCGAGGGGGTAGCCATGGGGCTAACTATTAGAACCTCCCTTCTCATGATTCCCACGAGGATGGTCGTGAGGAACAACAAGATTCTCAAAATGATCAGAGGAGAGTGCGTCAAAATCTTGGTCAGCTGAAGTTAGAGGGAGCTCAATTACATCTTTTACTTAAGGAGATCATTTCCCACCTAGGCCCTATACAGGAGGGTAATCAGCAGGGAGAATCCCAGCACTCTAGGCATATGGATAGGGAGAGAGAAAGGTCTCCTAGGAGGAGAGATTTCACAGCAGAGTAGGAGACTATTATAGCAGGTCATATGAGGGATCTCTTGAGGTCACACCCTCCTACCTTCGATAGTTCTAATGGTGGCTTGGAGGCTGAGACATGGTTGATAGATTTGGATAGGTGTTTTTCCATGCACTTGTATGGTAGTAACACCAAGGTGAGATGCGCCATCATGCACCTTAGGGGTTTTGCTTCCACATGGTGGCGGTTGGAGGAACAAAAATTGTATTTGGATATTGGTTCAGCTTCTTGGGAGATGTTTCTGGAGAGGTTCAGAGCTTTCTTTTTGTTAGACCATTGGAGGTAGCATCGTGCTGATGAGTTGCATGAGTTGAGGAAGATGGCTATGATTGTGGAGTAGTACGAGCATCGGTTCTTTGAGCTCAAGCAGTATGCTGGTATTGGTGATGATGAGGCCATGTTGGTCTAGCACTTCATTAGAGGCTTAAATGCCCACATCAATGGGGGATTCCATTTTTTTGAGCCAAAGACCATGGAGGTGGTAGTAGAGAAGGATCGATTAGTGGAGGAGAACCTAGCCATGGTACTTGGTGGGAAAACCGGTGTGCAGATTGGAAATGTACCTTTAGTAGGTTTTAGGGCTAGAGGTAGTCAATCTTAGGCATCAAGTTCCTCTAGGAACCATCAGACACCCGCTAAGGGTGGGCAGCAGAAGCAACAACAACAACAATGATCCCAGCCGAAACAAAATAACTTTCAAAATCAACGGGGCAGTAGCTCTCAATCTGGGAAGGATCATAACTAGCAGCGGGCCAAACAATATTACCCCAGTCGGTCTACCCAGAGTGCACCTCAAGGTTCTAGTAGGGGCATCTTTCAATAGTCCAATGCTCCATCTAGTGGTAGAGGTTTTGGTGGGTGTTTTTCCTATGGATAGTATGGTCACATAGCTACGTGTTGCCCACAAAGACCAGCACAAATAGATAGATAGAGGTTGGTAGCATCAGAGCCCACATAAGGAGATGTAGGTAGATCTCATCACGTGTTTGTAGCGGTTGATAACTGCCAAGCAGAGCATCAGGGGATAGTTATTGAGACCATAAGTGTGTTGGGAGGTACTTCTGTTAGGGTTAGAGATGGCAGATATCTAACAATTAAATGCAGTTTTAATTAATAAACAGAGAAACTAAAACACACACAAAATAAATCATAACACAGAGAATTTAACGTGGTTCACCCAATCTGGGCTACATCCACCAAACCACAGCCATCCAATACTTTAATTATCTAGTGTAAAACCTATTACAATCTTGCGAATAATCGTGTTTTTCATCATACTGTAATACCCATCCAAACCCCTTTTTAAACAGCTTAGAAGATTCCAGATAGGGGCCAGGGTGTACAGTATACCATGGGCTATATAGTATAGCATGATCAGTCGCCACATACCAACAACTTCTATCTCTATATTATTAGATTCAGGTGCCTCATATTCATTTATATCTTCTTCTATTGTGGAGCAGTGTGGGCTTGTGTCTACAAAACAAGTGGATAGGTGGCAGGTTGAGTTGGCTACCAGTTCTCATGTCGTCATAGATTCCTTTATCCTGAATTGTGTTTTGGATTTAGTCCCTTTTTCTACCTCTGTGGACCTCCGGCTAATTTTGTTGGGTCGTATGGTGTTGTTTTGGGGATGGATTGGTTAGAGTTCCATCATGCTTGAATTGACTACCGTCAGAATACTGTGCAGTGTGTGGATGATTTTGGTCAGAGTGTGGAGATAGTAGGGATTCAGAGACCCATTTCCTTTTGCATGGTCTTCGTTATGCAGCTTAAGTGGTGTATGTGTCAAGGGTGTCAGTTTTTTGTAGTGTCTCTTGAGGATTTAGATGAAGAAAGGTGTTAGGAGGTATCTTTGGATAGTCATCCCCTTCTTCGGGAGCATGTTAATGTCTTCCCCAACGATATTCTCAATATGCCACCGAAGCGTGACATAGATTTTCGCATCAGTTTGGTGCCAAGAGCATAGCCTATTTCTAGAGCTCCTTATCAGATGACCACCCAGGAGCTGAGTGAGTTGAAGTTGCAACTTGAGGAGTTGAAGTTGCAGCTTGAGGAGATGTTGGCTAAGGGCTTTATTTTCCCTAGTGTTTCTCCATGGGGATCACCGGTTATTTTTGTGAAGAAGGATGGTTCTCTTCATCTATGTATTGATTACAGACAAATGAATAAGGTGACGATCAATAATCGTTATCCATTGCCTAGGATAGGCGATCTCTTTGATCAGATGAAGGGGACCAAGGTGTTCTCTAAGATTGATATGAAGTCAGGGTATCATCAGTTGTGCATCCATGAGGCAGATATCCATCGAACAACATTTTCCACCCGATATGGACACTACGAGTTCACAGTAGTCTCTTTTGGGTTGACGAATGCACCCTCAGTGTTTATGAGTTTGATGAATGGAGTGTTCCGCACTTACTTGGATCGGTTTGTGTTTGTGTTCCTGGATGATATTCTGATCTATTCTAGATCGATGGAGGAGCATGAGGTTCATTTGTGACGAGTATTGTAGTGTTTGAGGGAGAATCAACTCTATGCCAACCTGGCTAAGTGTGAATTTTTCCAGACTGAGGTTAAGTATCTTGATCATGTGATTTCAAGACAGGGTATAGTCGTGGATCCCTATAAGATCCAGGCCATTGTGGATTGGCTAGCACTAACAAATGTTTCAAAATTTGAGATTTTTATGGGGTTGGCCAGTTATTATCACCGGTTTGTTTAGGGTTTTTCTCGGATAGCTCACCTGATTACTTCTCTTCAGGAGTAGTGTGCGATGACATTTTGTACTCTGAAGGAGCTTCTCATCAGTGAACCTATTTTGGTTGTTCCTAATCCATCTCGTGATTTTGTGGTATGTATTAATGCTTCTTTTGAGGGCTTAGGAGCAGTACTTATGCAGGATGGTCGTGTGATCACTTATGAGTCTTGCAAACTCAAGTATCATGAGTTGAACTATCCCACTCACGAATTTGATTTGGTAGCAGTGGTTCATGCTTTGGTGAGGTGGTGGAATTTTATTTTGGGGCATCGGTTCGAGTTGCATAGTGACCATCATAGTCTATAGTACATTTTCACTCAGCCGAACATGAATTTCTGACAGCATCAGTGGATGGAGTTCCTCTACGAGTATGAATTTGAGGTCAGATATATTCAAGGGAAGGAGAATGTAGTAGCAGCTGCTCTGAGTTGGAGGCAGCATGAGATTGCATTAGTGACCCTTGGTGTGGATTTGAGGGATAGGATCCTTGAGGCCCTTCTGAGGGAAAAGTGGTATTGGGAGGTTAGAGTTGAGACAGAGGCTCAGAGGCCTTTAGAGGGAAGATTTTATGGTTATGTTCTTGAGTCATATGGTCTTCTTCATCATTTAGGGTGGATTTATGTTCCATATTTGGATGATCTTCACACATTGGTTATGTCAGAGGCACATTGTGCACCTTCCTTAGCACATCCTGGTGTCAAGAAGATGCACGCAGATCTAAGGCAGATATACCATTGGTCTGGTATGAAGTGGGATATTGCAGATTTCGTGTTGAGATGTTTGGAGTGTCAGCGAGTGAAGGTTGAGCATCAACACCCTGCAGGGCTCTTGTAGTCCAATCTAGTTCCAAAGTGGAAATGGGACATCATTTATGTGGATTTTGTAGTAGGTTTTCCAGTTTCCTCTCATCATCATGATGCTATCATGGTCACTATAGACAAGTTGACCAAGGTTACTCATTTCTCTCCTATGTGGTCTTCATACACAATAGTTGTGGTGGCTCAAGTTTTTATGGAGGATATTGTGAGGTTGCACAGTATTCCTCATTAGATCATATCAGATAGAGACCCTATCTTCACATCATCTTTGTGGATATCACTTCAGCATGCCTTAGGGACCTAACTGAACTTTAGTTCGGCCTATCATCCAAAGACTGATGAGCAGAAAGAGCGGGTTAACTAGGCTTTGGAGGATATGTTGCGCATGTATGTCATGGATCAGTAGTCTCGGATGGAGGACTACCTTTATCTTGTGGAATTTTCCTATAACAATGGATATCATATTTCTATAGGTATGTCTCCTTTCCAGGTATTGTATGGTCATCCTTGTCGTACCCCTCTAAGTTGGGATCAGTTAGAGGACATAGTGTTGTTAGGACCGAAGATGCTTCGGGAGATGGAATAGCAGGTTGAGCATATTCGCGAGCATTTGGTGGCAGCTTGGGACAGGCAGAAGAAGTATGCCAATGCTCGGAGGATGGATCACATGTTTTTTGTTGGGGATCATGTATTCCTAAGAGTGTGTCCACAGAAGAGTCTGATTCATTATGGAAAGGGCTCTAATTTGGTGCCTCGGTTTGTCAGCCCTTTTGAGATTCTTGAGAGGATTGGACCTATTGCTTATCGTCTTGCCCTACTGTCGAGCCTATCCCGCATCCATGATGCTTTTTATGTATCAGTTCTTAGACAGTACTTTCTTGATGTTACCCATGTATTGGATTGGAATGCATTTCAGGTAGAGGATGGGAAACTTTCTTTGGAGCCTGTGCATGTTCTACAGCATCAGAGGTTGACCCTTAGGGGTCGGGACATAGAGCAGGTAAGGGTCCAATGGGACCCAAAGGATGATACCTCAGCTACATGGGAGGATGCGTCGAGGATGCGAGATCTCTACCCTTATCTTTTTGCAAGCTTTGAGGAGTAAGTCTAGCCTAGGGGGAGGATGTGACGCCCCTCCATGTTTTGGATATTTTTTCTGTTGAGATAAACTCAAGCTAATCCTTTGACTATATATGACTTGGATGATGTTTATGTGAGTTATGTTATGAGATGATGATACATGATTTTGTTATTGGTTTTGACATGTTATGGATACTAACCCTAGTACTAACATTGTTAGGTACATTATGTGATATGATGAATTTGATATATTATGTCTTACATGTTTGATCCTGATTGTGGTGAGAGGGGATGATGTCTCATCACTATCTTCGGAGAGACATGAGATATCACGACTTCCCTTCACTGGTGTGTGTGTGTGTATCAGTTTATAGGTTGTATTGTATGCATGCATCTGAGATGCAGGTTTACAAGTACAGTGCACCGACTCCTCCTGGTCCCACAGGTCTGAACGTGCCTACCCAATTCTGATGGAAGTTGTGGGAGATAAAATATGGCCCATTATCCCAACCCTATCCCTATTGGCTTGATTTTGGGCATTGAGTCCAGTTGTGTCTACTTGCTCGGAGGGTCAGTCTAGTAGTCCCTGTAATCTTGGTAAGCCTGCTAAGTTATGATGTGGTAATTCCCTATATATGCTTGTTGTCATGGATTAATTAAATTAATTATCCTATAGTTGTGTTTTATTAATAAATAATAATTTAATTAATTACTAAATAATTTTAAAAAAAATTAATTAATGGTTACCTTATTAATATATAATAATTCATTTATCTAAATACTTATATTTTATAAATTAAATGATTTAATAAAGAAATTAATTAAATTTAAAGTTCAATTTAATTGGATTATATTAACTAAGATAAATAATTAAAATTAACTTCAGGGATCAAGAATATGGAACTTCATGAGGGCTTGTCGCCCCCTCATCCTCAAATATCTATTGTGGGATATTAGGGATGGAAGGAGTGTTGAGTTCTGGGAGGACTCTTGGGGTGGTCATCCAAGATAGGATACTATCACCGATATGGAGCAAACCAAGATGATGTAAAAATAGGTTTGGGGCTCCAAAGTAAGAGATTACATGGAGGACCAATAGAAACATGGTCGGCTAATTTGGGTTTGGAAAGACTTAAGTACAATCCCTATCCCTCATGCGGATAGGAGAACTTTGATAGATATTCTCCAGAAGAGAAGTGTGGAAATCACACCAGGGGCGAATAGGCTTATCTGGGTTGGCTCGAAATCAGGATGTTATAGAACAAAAGAAGGATATGCATCCCTTTGTGCAAAAGAAAGAAAATCAACATTGGCTCTCAACCTTTTTTGGGGGAAATCTTGTCCACCAAAGGCTGGGACTTTTGCATGGGCGGCCTTGCAGAAAAATATTCTAACAACAAACAAATTCAGAAAAATGGGCTTTGAGGGTCCATCAAGGTTCATCCTTTGTAAGAATGGGGAGCAAGATACCAATCACATCTTGGTTATTTTTCCTTTTGCCCAGGCTTTTAGGAGGTGGTTGTGTGCCAAATTAGTTTGTTCGTGTGCTCTACCAAATGATATCCTGACGCTCTTCTCATTCTAGCCAATCCTTAAGAAGGGGTCTCTTTATAATGTGTTTTGGAAGATATGCCCGACAATAATGGTTTGGGAGCTATGGAAGGAGAGAAATAGAAGGATTTTCACAAATAAAGAGTGGTGCCTCCTAGTGTTTCTTAATGGATTGGAAGCCTCAATTCTTGAGGTGGTTAATGGGAGGGTGGCAAAAAGGAATGAGGAGGATTTCTTGTTCATGGAATGGGATGCTTTGATGCGAAAGGGGTGGTTCAGTTTGAAATTTCCTCAGCCTGGCCAAGTGAAGAGTGGAAGGAAGAAGGCGAATCGATTTGAGGTTGTCTAGCGTCCTCCACAGGAAGGTTTGCATAAGTTGAACTTCGATAGAGCGTCGAGGGGTAATCCTGGTATCTTCAGCACTGGTTGTATCATCAGGAACTCTTTTGGCTGTACTTTGGAAATTCGTTCCATTCCTCTACAAAGGGTACAAACACGATGGCAGAATTTCAAGGCCTGCTATGGGGCCTTTACTTAGGTAAGGAGTTGGGTTCTTTGAAGTTAGTTGTGGAAGGTGATTTAATGGTGGTGATCCAGGCTATGAAAATTGGGAAGATTCATAATTGGAAGATCCAACCGATACTGGGAGAAATCCAAGAGGTTCTTCAGAACTTTGCAAGCTATGAGCTTTGTCATTCATTCAGAGAGGCGAATACAGAAGCAAACAAATTGGAAAATGAAGGCACAGATGGTATTGGATGCATAAAGAAATTCACAGTAGACTAGCTCTTGTTGCGCGGTTCTCCACGGTAGCCAAGTCGGAGGTGGGGCACATGTCGTAGGATGGAGCCTTGGACATGCTCACATGGCTAGAATGGTACGCGTGGGAGGCGTAGAAAGAAGTGGGTGGATTATACCTTTTAATGCAGGCAGATTTTAGCACTGGATTGTGGGATTTTATTGAGCAACGTTGGCTTGTTGATCGGTGGTACTAGAGCATCTTAAATGTAGAGAATTGGAACACTTTATGGGTGTGATGGGCTTAAATTCATTTTTTGTCTTTGGCAAACTCACTCTTTCTGGTTGTGTGATAATGCAGACTCCTCTGTGTTTAAGACCCACACGCCAATTGTGGGCCTTCTATGGACAAATCTTATACAACTGGCTCAAATCAATTTTTAGGGACTGGGATCCCTTAGTCTTGGGGGCAGCACAAGTTTTGTTGGGCAAGCAGTACTTGGAGATGGTCGACCAATATCGCATGAACGCGGATATTGCCTCTTGCGTCATTGCAACTCTACTTGACTTGGAGGTGCCGAAGGCAGTCACCCTGTTGATGACAAGGAAACTGATCATGGGAAATTTGTTGGAAGGGGTTGAGGACACCATCATCATAACAAAACTAGGGGTTGGGTTTCCTAGGCTGCAGGACCTGAACAAAGCGCAAATTTTAAGCATGCATGCGCATTGTTATCCCTTTTTGTTGGATCTCAAGAGGGAAGCATTGGAGGGGCACAAGAGGAGTGCCAGGTGCAGACTAATTTTTTTGAAACACCACCTTTACTTTGAGTCATCTGGAGGCATTGACTGGCACTACTATTTCCATCAGTATCTATTGGCGAAAGGGGTGGAGTTCCAAAAATGAAGACGGAAAGGTGCGAGCGATGGTGTTCGGTGGTTGTTGCAATGTGTGTTCCTGGTTTTTTTGGTTGCTTTGTGGTTGATAGTCTCTTCTCTCACGTCTGGGTATATGGTGATGCTGGTATGGTTTCTTGGTTTCATGGTTTGAGTGGTGCATCTATTGGGGTCTTTGGTTGTCTAGTTCATCCTAGTGGTGTTTTTGTGGCTACAGTGAAGGCAGCTTGAATGCTGAGAATTGTATGGTGGGATTTGCGCAGTGGGTGCGCGTCTGTATGGGGGGTTGTTTAGGCTGGCTTTCTCTAGACTGGACTTGTATGGGCCAGAAGCAACATGTATTTTGGTTTTGATATTTAATACAAGCTTTTTTCACGTACCAAAAAAAATAATTAAAATTAACTTATTTGGGTTTAATTAAATAAATTACGTAAATGTGGGAAAAGTAAATAAATTAAATTTTAATTAAATGGATCTTTTTATAATTTTAATGGATTAATTAATTAGTTGGGCATTAGAAATTAGTATTTTGTTAAAGTTTAATATAACTTTCCGTTCTAGGGTAGATGTCAAAGGAAGGTATTTTCGATTTCCATTTTATTTTACCGAAAAGGAGGGGGATCGGAGAGAAAAAGGAATTTTTTTCTTTTGGGGGAAATGGAATTGAGGCGAAGGGGAAAATTTCTGGGGGGAAATTGTGAAAAAAAAAAGAGTGGAAGGAAACAAGCGGAATTTTGGTGGAAATCTCCCCAACAAGTCACAGGAAATTAGTGAAATCAAGGTAGGCATTACATTTAATATATTAAATCAGGAATGTTCTCTCTGCTTTCTTATATGCTATTTAATTTATTATCCTCCTTTGGGTGGGCCATGATATTTAAGCCTTTTTATACAAAGATATGTAAATGTTTATACAATGATAGCTAAATTCTAAGCAATCATATTTTAATTTTTACGTATTGAACTTTTAAAAAAATTAATATATTTAAATTTTATTAAATGTTATTTAAATTTTAAAAAATATATATATATTTGTGAGGGGGAGGCTCTGCCTCTACCCACAGTCTATGGGGAGGAAAGCCTCCACCCACAACCTATGGGAAGGTAGCCCCCACAAGGGTTGTATTTTTAAAAAAATATATATTTAAAATAAAATTTTAATAAAAATAAAACTTTATTTATTTTTTTAAGATTTTTTCTTTAAATGAAAATTCTTTTAATATATATATATTCTCTCGTAACTTTAAAATGAACTTTTATTTATGTTTTTCTTTTAACATGAAATTCTAAAATTACATTCAGGTAAATTTAAAATGTAATTTCTTTTTTTTATGAATAGGCACTAATCTATATTAATTAAAGATTAAAATACATATTCACAAAAAAAGCAGGTGGTAAGAAGGCACACCCCGAGAGTCACATGGGCAGAGCCCATAGAATCAAAAAATAACTAGTCACATGGGCCTAGCCTAGAAGTCCATGATTACAAACATAAAAAAGGTTATTAAGCAGCCAAAGCAGTACCAGCAGAGCCAGGAGGGTCTTTGTCATCCATTTTCTTTCCCCATACATCAGCAGGGTCTGGAGTGATGTCAGCAGGAGGACCCCAACCATCATCAGCTTATTTTTCTTTTTCTTTATCTTCCTTGCATCGAGACGAGATTGCAAGTGCAATCCGTGAAAAGCTTTTACCAGAGTCTAGCCAACCAAATCCAGAAGTGGGACTGTCATCAGAGGGCCACCCGAAACTGCCACCACCGCTCCTCGCAGCTCCTCCAGAGGGCCACCCCTGGCCAGCCCGTGGAGGAGGAGAGCGGGTCTGCTGAGGAGGGTGAGAACCATGCCGAAGAGGAGGCTAAGAGCAAAGATGCACAAAGCAACTCTGCTACCAGCCCCGAGAAGGTGACCAACCATGAGAGGAGGTGGGAAAAGCGGGCACCTAAGCAACAGTACATGGGGTATTTTCCCAGTGATCCAAAAGCACCTGCAGGTGAGCCACCTCAAGTGCAACTTTATTTTCCTCCGCCTGAATCTATAAAAGCACATTAGAACAAATAATAGCTTTAGAATACAAAGAAACATTTTTATCCATTTGAGTTTGAGAAAATATGCAGGCATTTCTATCTTTCCAAATATTGAAGAGGATTTCCACCCTAAATGTGTGTCAAAGTTGGGTATACTTAGCAGGAAGTCTGGGCAAGTCTCCCAGCTAAATCATATGCCAAGAAAAAGGCTTTGATCTAAAGGGCCGAAAGAAGTCATGAATCCAAGTCCAAAACTGTTGGGCTCTAGTACAAAACCAAAAGAGATGCTTAAAAGACTCAACTTTCCCACAGAAAGGGCAACGAGGGTCCTAGACCCCCAGGTGAACAAGTCGAAAACCCACAAACAAGCCTTGGAAAAGAATACACCAAGAAAAGTGGGCAAGTTTTGACTCAACACTTGTAGACCAAGTGGCAAAAAATATTTCTCGCCAGACATGAGAGGGAGATTGAAGAAGCCACCTTTGGTTCAGACTTTGAATCATAGGAAAATGTGGTGAAAGCCACCTATAACCAAGCCTAGACTTATAATTCTTGAAAGGAGTGTCTGGGTACCACTTCCAGTCCTTCCACTAGGGCTTGGACCTACAAATTCCCACCTTATGAAACATTTATGTAGGAATAGCATTCACCAAACCATCATAAGTTGCATGGTCCTGGTTATGAAGCCTCTACAGGGCACAAAAATCTTCCCACATCATGATGCACATTATGGGTCTGTGGAACACCTATTGCAAAGTTTGAATACCTTTCTTGTGGAATTTGAGCACCTTAAGCCAAGGCGACTTAGCCAGAAGCTAACCATTGCTAGCAAAAAGAGGTGACCACTAGACATTTTTTTGATTGAGCGAAAGCCCATCATAGAAACCAGAGCCAGCCCAATGGAGCCAAGGCTTAACTGCCTCCTAGGCTTTCCAAATGCTCTTGGCCACAAACTTCTCCACAATTTGAACTGGTTCCTTCATGACCAAAAGGGTTTGAAATCCAATCCCCTTCTAGGCGGGTCTGTAAACAGAAAATCCTGACTGAATGTAATGTCTGAGGAGAATTTTCTAGGCTTCATCTCCAATGAGGGCACGAATTATCCATTTTACACACAAGGAAGTCCCTTGTCGTTGAGTGGAGAGCATCCCAAGTCCTCTAGAATCTCTGGGGAGGTAGCAAAATTCCTAGACGACGTGGTGAAACCCTCTATGGCACTCAGTAGATGCCCAAAGAAAGTCCCGGAGTAATTTTTCAAGCTTGTCATAGGCAACTTTTGAAGGAGCCCAACAAGAATAATAGTAAACATGGGTAGCCGCAAGAATTTTGGAGCACACCTAGAATTTCCCTACCAGAGAGAGGGGCTTAGTAATCTAGTATGCAAGCTTTTGCTCAACTCTAGAAAGAACGGCTTGCCACAGCTCAGCTAGAGAGGCCTAGAAAGCAAAGGGAATACCCAAGAACCTGAAGATATCTCCTGGCCCAATCCACTTCCAATCATACTACTAAAACCAAGGAGGAGTGGGCAATATAGACTATCTATAGCACAAAGTTTTGTGCCACTGAATGGTAGAACCAGACGCAAGGCAAAAATTATTATACATTCCAGGGCCGCCTTGATATTTTCTTCTTCCTCCAAAAGAGTGAGGAAAGAGTCATCAGCAAAATGGCCATTAACTAGTTGAGCCTAAGAGTTAGGCAGTGAAATTCCTTTGACACGCTACTGGGAAATTGTGTTGGCCAAGAGGTAGCCAAATCCTTCAACGACAAGCACATAAAGAGAGGAAGCAAGTTGGCATCCTTGCCGAATGGAACAAAAAAGCACAAAGGCAAGAGATTTGTGGCCATTAATGGTCATACATGCAGAGGCATCCGCAAAGAGCATTTGAACAACCTGAATGAAATTGGACCCAAACCCCGAGGCTTGCAACATAGCAAGAATAAAAGGCCATTCAATGCGATCATAAGCCTTGGAAAAATAAATTTTAAGGAAAATAGCTTTCTAGTTTGAGGGCCTGGCCCACTCCATGCCTTCTCACACAACAATAATGTTGTCCAAAATAAACCTGGATTTGATAAACCTAGTCTGCTTTGAGCACACAATTTGAGGCAAAAGATGGTGGATCTTCAGAGCCAAATTTTTGGCTATTATTTTGTAGGATACATTGAGAAGCGTGTTAGGCCTCCAGTTGCAAATATCATCGGGATCTCTAGATTTAGGTATTAATTTAATATTTCCTTTGTTTATTAAATTACCCAGAGATTTAGCATGAAAGGCCTTGAGATAAACATTGTACAAGTATTTCCCAACACAGTCTTAAAGGGCCTTGTAGAATTCACAAGGGAAGCCATCAATCTCTGGGGCTTTGTCATATGCCATTGAATGAATAGCTTCCTTAAGGTATTCAATTATTAACAATTGATCACAGAAAGTTCTTTGGGCTAAGGAAAGCCTATTTGGCACAATAGCAAGCCAATCCTTGAGGGCTTGCTGTCACACAAGCGTAATCTCCTATGCAGTGAAAACTTTCTCATAGTGACGAATAAAGGCCTAGAGAATGTTAGGAAGCTCAGAGAGCACATGGATTCCATCTTTAAATTTTTTAATTCCTGGAGATGAGTGTCTGGCATGCAGGGCCAGAAAAAAATCCTTAGAGGCACGATCGCCAATTTTTAACCAGTGTAACCTAGCTTTGATTTGAGCACCTCTGGCAGCATAATTATCTGCAACTTGCTTTTTCTGCCTTAATTCTGCCACCTTGACTTGTAATGATGGGGAAAATGGGTTGGCTGCCAAAGCCTCAGTAGCTGAGTGCAAGTCAACAGTGGTAGCCTCATAAGACCACCAGCGAAAGATGGCCAGTTGGCGCCCATAAATGCGCAGAAATCTAGCCATGCGAGTGATAGAATCATTCCACCAAGTAATCCAGCCTGTGTGATGAGTTGGCCTACACTCCAAATTCTAGACTCTATGAATGTGGGCCAATGTGGGCTGATGACAAAGCAAAGATGTGTATAAGAAGAATTGAGTTTTACACGTCTAAGGCTATCTTTGCTCCCATTCAATGCGAAAAGAAATGGGAAAATAATCTGACAAGGTCACATCCACTAACGACTTAACCGGTAGAGAAGAATTGTCAAAAGAGAAAAAATATTGAGCCGAGATCATGGCACGATCAAGGCATTTAAATATCTTGGTAGAACCAACCCTGTAATTACAACAAGTGTGCCAAAGAGAATGAGAATGACGGCGACCAATATTGGGATCAAAAATCCCCAATTTATAGCGCATGTAAAACCACGCCTCCCTTTGGCCAGTTGCCCATCTAAATGACAAGGTGTCATCTTTGTCATAGGCCATCTCAACCATATTGAAATCCCCACACAGTAACCAAGTAGCAACTGGAAATGAATTAGCAATCCAACACCAAAGCAAGGAGTGTTCCACAACACCATTAGAAGCATAAACATTAATAATCACAAAGGAGTGATTATCAATGTTGAGAAGGATCCAGACGAGCCAATGAGTGGGGTCAAACCCATGGTTGACCACACAAGCATGCCACCGTGGGGACAAAAGGATGACAGCTCCGCCATGCCCAGCATCATGATTAGTGCAAAACATTTGACTGGCTGGCCAAATAGAGCGACAAGTCGAAGCAAGCAGAAAACTAGAAATTTTAACTTCTTGGAGACAAAGCACTTCAATACCAAAATATTTTTTCAAAGTATCCCTAACAGAATACTTTCTAGAGAGGTCAGTCAAACCTTAAACATTCCATGAGAGGAAATTCATGAGTGAAACTCCTCCATATCATCGGAGTCCGGCTCATCTTCATTCAGAGAAGAAAAGTGATTTTACAGAAACTCTAGCGGAATTGACCCAATTTGAATAAAAGGAGAAGAAAATATCTGCATCTCTTGCACATATTCACCTTCTTCCAATGGCAGGGAAGGACTGTGTGACCGCCTTTGGGCTCCTGACATGGGAGGAGAAACGTTTCGTTGTGCTATCATAATGACAGCCGACTGAGGTGTAGTCTTTAGCCTAGGCTGCATCAGAACATTATCAACTCCAGCTGGAGCTTCTTTCCCCTTCACTGAAGGGTTTTAAATACTCTTTGATAGTTCAGGGACCTTGGAAGCCAACCCAAAACCACTGGACTTATTTTTTCGGTTCATAATCGTGGTCCATTTTTCCTCTGGTTTGGCAGCAGAAGTATCCGCTTGATGAGGCTTTTCAGTTTCTCGTGGTGGAGAAGGTGTATGAGGCACTACCAAAGGGCATTCCTTGATCTTGTGTTCTACGAACTGACACCTATAATACATGTTGGGAAGGAAGTCCTTGATCTTTTGGTCTACAGACTGACACCTATAACACGTGTTGGGAAGATTAAAATAAGTGACCTTTTGGGTATGCTGGAGAGCTCCAATTTGAATATCAATGGAATCTTTCAAATCTTTGGAAAGGTCCACTTCAACACAGACCCATTTCTAGGGTTGGGCCTAGAAAAACCTATTTGGCTCAATGAAAATGACCCTCCCCAAAGAGGACGCAATATGATTCAGAAAAGGTACACAAGGCAAAGGTAACCCAGGAAACTCAATCCAGACCAGGACCCACAACTTGGTGTCACCCGAGACAACAAAGTCTCGGGTCCACACCTGGAAAACCAACAAAGAAGACCTAACATACCAGGGACCATGGGCCAAGATAGCCTAGACATGATTGACCTCCACAAAGAGGAACAAGAAAAAACCCTTGGTTAAATTTTGGACCATATCAAGGCGGACCCCATGAGGGACCCAGGCCTTGTTGACCTATTCCTTAAGCACACTTTTAGGGGGAGTCCTCCTAACAAAATATCCAATAAGGGTATGTTGTTCAAGCCATTGACAAGTAGAATCAAAATCAGGTAAAGGAAAAACCACATCGACTGGGGAGTTAGAACACTTACCTCATGAAAGAGTTTTGGAACAAATTTTTAGAGTCATTTGTTCAAAGGAGAAGCCATTGAATAGATCCATCGAACCACTAACACCAGCATGAACTTTTGGGTTATAGCCAGTTGAAGGAATATTAAAACAAAAAAATCGTAGTAAATGCGGTCATACACACAGGAAAAGAGGGATCTCCTACATAATTAGCGCAGTATGACACAAGAGGGGCCAAGAGTGACCGCAGACACCACAAAACCCTAGCAAAGCTCATACACCTTTGGTCATACTAGTAAAAAAAATGTAATTTCTTTTTATTAATGTCTTTGGGTTAAAATGAAATTTTAAATTTGTAACTTGAGTAAATGAAGCTCATATATATATATATGCATTGTGGTCATTTTAATAGATTCCTATGGTATAATATGTTGATATATATTGGGTTTCTAAAAGGAATATTAATAATATTTTAATAGCAATATCATTTTGATGAGATTATGAGTTTAAATTAATTCTAGAAAATGTTAACGGATTGATAGATTATTATATGAATTTATGTTAATATATCAAATTGATAATATATTGGGGTTCATTAACATGTCATTTTACTATAATCATTTCTAGTTGGTAATTGTTAAAATGCAGTAATTTACTTGTTTTATTTAATAGATTTAGAAATGTGAATATATTAATATATTATTGTTTTGATATATTAATATGTTAATATAATATATACTATTGGATTCCAAAACTGTTGGGTTTTACCATCCGCATAAATTAGAGCTTATATGAATATATTATATTATGCATTAGGAATTTAATGTAATTGGGAATTTGAGTGCGAACGAGAATGCAATAGCTCCATGTAATTTTTTTTGATAGAGTAATTCATTTTAATCGTTAATTAGGTAAATGGGTGATTTTAGTTTTTTGGATTTGGAATTTATCTCTTTGATTAAATTGCTTATGATTATTATTGATGTGTGTGTGTCTATTAGTTTGTGCCAGTGGGTGTTGTTTTCCATTTTTGTGTTGTAATGCATCATATAGTGTATCCTAAATTTTTATGTGTATTATGTTTGTGTTGTGGGTGTTTAATGTTCTTGTGGTAGTATGACCCCACTTAGATCACGGTCTTGTGGCAGTGTCTTGAGCCTTATGTTGGTTTGGGGTGGTTTAGTGGCATAAGGAAGAGTTTCCCTCCATGGGGGTCGGGATCTTAAAGTGATCATCGAGACAACCCATAGGATGAGTTGTTTAACAAGTGATAGCCTAAATAATGAACTAAGGGGTTTGGGTTGTTAATCACATTAATTAAGATAATGATATGCCTCACTCATGGCTCAAGTGCTCATTTAGGCTTGAGATGATATGGGAAGGCCTGGAATGGAAAGATCAACTACCTTGTCCTCATGAAAGATATGTTGGTTCCACATGAGTTTGTATGGGGGCCGGGGGCTGGGAGAGGCTGCCAAGATAACCCAAGATGGGGGTCGGGGCTTAGGAAGACCTACTAGGACAACCCATGACAAGATATGTGATGACGCTCTTCCCTTGTGCACACTATTTTCCTTGTTTATGTTGCATTGTCCCACTAGAGTTACCTTATTATGTGGACCCCTTTCTAGTATCCCATTGTTCATCCTTATCCCATGGAGGTTGGTTGCGAGTTTTTCTAGGTATTCCTTGTTTGTGTGCCCGTGGGCCATATGTTTATCTCCTAGCACGGGGGGTGGTCCTTCAGGTCCACATGGTCGAGTGGTTGTCACCTTCTTCCATCAAGTATCTTGGACCTGCTCTTGCATGGATTGGTGTTGCTTCAATCTTCAGATGTTTCTCTTGGATGTAGTTCACTGGAAGATTAGGAGATGATTCTTATATCATTGTATTATTCAATCTTGATGTAATTGTAACACTGGATACACCTGTAAGGTGGATGTTGTACTATGATGTAAATTGATGTAACCTAAATGTGATGAATTATAGGATGTAAGATGAAAGTTGTATTAATGTTATTATGTGGGTTGTAGTAGTTGATGAATCTCTTATCATAGGAACATTTGGATTTGGGATCTAAAATGAATTTAGTTCTTCTATAATTATGTATTCTTCTTTAATGTTTAATGTAATTAATAAGTTTAATTTAGATACAGATTATCTTATGTCTTTATGTTGTTAAGTTACAACGTTAAGGAACCTTAGAGGATAGATTAGCGTCATTTTTTCCACACGTCCATTAAGTTAGTTGTTTTGTAATAATGCTTTAGTTTCAAAAAAAAAATCTAGCTTGAGTTGGGTTAGTTCGGTTTGTTCCTTTGGGGTTCCTTGGCGGAGCGTTACACCATAACCCACAAGTCCTATGATCATTTTTGTCTTAAAATTGGTAAACTATCGAGTTATTAGAATACATCGGTTAAAATAATACGATGTTTTCCAAGATAAGGAACTAAAATGTTTATCTTAGCCTTAGACATGGAGACATGTCAAATTCTTACAAGGGGAGAAACCACCTCTAATTTTAAATATACTCATTACTCATATGTGGGTTAGATTGACCAAATAAATTAAAATTTTCATTTTTCCATAGTTGAAACAATATTAAAAGATGTAGTGAAGGCCTTGACTCATCTTCACAAGTTAGAATTCATTTATAAAAATCTCAAGCCAAATCATATTTTGGTAGAAAATGGTGTCATAGTCAAATTGAGAAATATTGGACTACATTTTTTGATGAAAATGGGAGGCCCAACAAAAGATTTCTATATGTGCTCATAGGATCACTAGTGTAGAACTTTTCTATAGTGAACCTCCTTACATGAAGAAGGATATAAAGAAATAATTTTGTTTAATGAGTCCCATCTCATGGAACATGAACCTTGATTGGTCAACAACATTAAGAAATAATAATGGATGGGTTAGCTATAGATACTAGAGGCATTCTGATTAATATAGTTTTATTCTAGGTAAGTGCATTCCTATTAGATTTAATGAAAGATTAACTTTCTAATGTTTCTCTATGAAGTACTCTAGGCATGTTAATAATTTACTATTGTTTTATTCATGTTAAGATGAGTAAAAAGACTACCATATTTTATTATATTGTACTTTGTTATTGGACTTGATCGACCCAATAACTTTGTAAATGTGTCTTATAAACTATTGTATTTATTTTCATTCAATTATACTTGACATATAGAAAAGAGGATACTCATGTAGTCCAAAATGCATGATTATCATCTTAGAATATATTTTGAGTATATTGATTATATAGTTCAAGGACAAGTGACTACATAGTATGGGATATGTCTTCCATTTCACTAGGTATATGTTATGTCAACACATGATAATAATTTTGTAAATTTAATGTTGAAGTTACATGTAAGTGATTATAATATCTATATTAAAGAAAATTGGTTACATGAGAGAAAATTGATAAGGTTGAAATATATGTGAGTAAACACATAAAATACCATTAGTTTCTTTGATTGAAAATTCCTAATATGTATGTATGTATAACTCTCTTGTCATTGAAAAAAAAATGATGACTTTCTTGTAATTACTTGTTAACTTAAAATACAATTGAAAAAGGGAGATATCTATGAATTAAGAGAAGAAAAGGATATAGTTGAAGTAAATATATATATGAGATATTATGAAGAATAGTTATATTTAATATCAAATTCTTCAATTATTGATTATGTGTTTTCTAAGTTGCGATGTAGATGCATCTCATGTGCTACTGAGGACAACAGCTAATTTACAAGGAGATAATTACTATGTGACTTTTTCCTCGTGGAAAGAAAGAAAGAAGAAAGAAGAAAAGTAAATAGAACCAATATAATAGTTCAAGAAATAAATGTAATAGAATAATTATTAGAGTTTTCACAAGATGTGTAATGCAATTATTTACAAAAGGGTGTGTCAGTTGGAACTACCCTTTGAGTTGTATAAAACCCATGAAAACTAAATAATTTGAGGACACAAAGAAAAAAGGAGAAAAACAAGTACAACACATTGTTGGAATTGGGTTCCAAGTTAGTAGGTTGTGAGCAAGATAGAGATGGTGCATGTCTATAGTGTGTGTCCAACCTGGGGTACAAGTGCATGCACTCAAGATAGTCCTAGCCAGTGCATGGTTTTGTGGCAAGAGTGTTGAGCATTGTTCCAGTGGAACCAACACTCGTGTAGAGCAGTAATGTATGCTTTCCTCCCAGACTACTCATAGAAGGAAGAGGCTGAACTAGGGTCCATTCCAACAATAGTTGAGATTTCTTCTACACATTGCAAAAGATAAGTATTAATGCCTGATAAATTATCTAAGCAATAAAGTTGTTTTAATCCTTTGAGTTTATTGAATTAATAATTTATTTATGGCATGATTGAATATATTTGAACATAATTGTTGACTAATTTATTATATTCAATTAATTTCAAACTATTAAATTGGGAATATTATATTAGATTAAAATTTGTGCATAGAATTTTTTGGAATTAATCTACGGAATCAATTTAACCATCACATTTTTAACTTGGAAATTAGTCCCATTTCAATAATCAAAGTCACTAACACCATAATTGAAGGCTTGACCTTTCATGATGAATATTGCGACCACCATGATGACTTGTGTGACCACTACAATCATAATCATATCCATTGACCAAGATAGGTTTTTATCTTCAGCTTCATTAGATCCTTCATTTTAGAGCAAAATTGGAGTCATTAATAACTATTACTAAAAATACCCATTGAAAATATGCCATTATCATCCTCATGAAGTTTCATTGTCAAATTCTCCAGTCATCTTAGGCCCATTTTCATCATACTTATGTGATATTATTATACCACTTATACCTCTTATAGAAGCAGATTCCTAAACTTCTTCAAATTTGCAAACAGAAGCAATAGCCTTGAGATAAGCTTATATCATAATCTCCAAAAAGAAACAAAGTTGGAACCTCCTTAACTTTTTGAAACCCCTTTCCTATTAACTATCATTGTCTCTTCTCCCATCTGAACAGGTAGATCAAACTGTAAGGATGCAGACAAGATTACCACCACAGTTGGGTCTATTTTTCCCTGATTTATTGAAAGAAATATCTCTTCATTACCATTTGTATCTTCACTTTCATTGCTATCAATGGCTCTCATGAGGATGCTTGTAAAGTAGGAATATTTTGAGTTATGACTAAACTTTTTTTCATAATGATCATTACCCATGTTAAATATGACAGTTTTGGACATTGAGGATTCAAAACTGGCAGAGCTTGCTGGGTTTTGAAACAATACAAGGACATTGATGGCTTCTAGGGCATATGGACTGTTTCTATGTTGTTGGCATAGATCTAACAGAGATACAAATGAACTTAAAGTGTTGGATGCAAAAAAGACTCCTGAATTAATATCATGGTAGTTGAATCGCACTCCAACTGTTGCTTCTTTAGCTAGTAGATGCTTTGTTTGTTGAACTTATCATCAATGCATTTGTCATAGAAAAATATGCCCAAAATGTAGAGAACCTAAAGAATATGAGTATCTCCTTCTTACAGTGATAGAGTTTAAAAGAGCAAACAAACCTATAATATTTTATTCATCCTCTACATGCATGTTCCTATTATTGAAGAGAAATAATGAACCTTGTGAGCTTTCCAACCATTTTTACGACCTTGAAGGGTTCCATGATACTCGATAAATGACTTAGCCACTATTGTATCCTGCAGAAGCTCTTGAAACCTTAAGAAAATTGGCTTGGTCAAAGAAAAACTTGAACTACTTAATGAAGAGGCTTCCCTCCATTATGCAATGTGCTTTTGACCCTTTCTAAGGATTTCTAAAGAGACATAATTTACCCATTTTTAACTAAAATGGTGTGGCTTGATGCAAAATTCACTTTTCCTTTTAACCATGAGTTAAGGCTAATCATGACTCAAGACCCCTTAAATATTTGGAAAATAACCTATGATGTCTTAAAGGCTATTTTGCAACAAATGGGGAAAATAGGCTAACATTCTTAGTGACCTTTAAGGGGGTTTTGCTTGCTAAAACGTAAAAGACTAGTAGCCTAGCATATCCATTGGGCACATGATTCAAGAGAGTCTAAGACAAACTAAAAACAGACTTGATAACCAACTGTTAACACCTCAAGGATAGCTAACTAAACACCTAACTACTTGTGCTTCAACACTTGAAGAAAACAAGATCTAAAACATTATGCATCAACACTTATTGACATGAAAAGAAACCTATCCTAACCTACTCTAACCAAAAATAAAACTTGTTCAAACAAAACCATTGACTAGTTCCTTAAAATACCTTCCCTTTCTTATCAATTTACAATCCTTCACATGTTTATGTGCAACCAAGAGAAAGTGAAGAAATGCCAAATTCCTAACTATCTTTTGCAATAACTCTTCAAGAAATAAAACATAGCCACTTACCTCTTCATATTGGCCATACATACTGCTATCTTGAAGTAAATAAGTGAGTTGAGTGCATTCTTCTTTAGCTACAATTTCATGCTTAGGTGCAAGCATGACTTGTGGTACTTTTATGGCCTGCATGTTGGCTAGGTGTCTAATAGGATAGCCTTGTGAAATAATAAACTTTGAGCTCTCCTTTTAGGTTTCATTTTCATGTTTTCCTTCTCTCTTTTCTCAACAAGCAACAGTAGCATAGGTTAGATTAGGTGAAGTTCCAAGGGAACCAACCCTCTCTGGAGGTTGATCTCCACAATCTAAGCCCACACTCAGGTAGATCATCCCATGTTTCATGAAGTGGTTGAGTGATTTCATCTCTTAGCAAAGGGTGCATTTGTGACAACAATTTTTGGCACGCCTGGTGGGACTATTTGAACTATCACAGTTCATAATTCATCCTATTATTGCTGATATTTGGTGTGAATATTAGTAATGTCTGCCTTTGGAGGAAAAAAATTCACACATCTGGAGACTCCAAGTCTATTCTACTGGTTTCAAAAAGACCAAGTGCTGGTATGTACTTCAAGTTTTTACAAAAATAAGTCTTCATAATTCTAATTTTTAGAATATTTTTATTAATTTCTAGCTTGTTTGACACTGCACAATGTCTTCATTTCATGAAATAAATTATTGCCCTCCATTTCATGAAAGTGTAGCTCATATACCTTCCTATCAACCATGCTAGTCAATTCACACTTACTGATTTTGTCCCAAATAACCCATTAACAACAATTCATCAACATACTCATCATGTTTTCCACCCACCAACTCAAAAGAGACCCAAATTTCATTTGAAAGTGTTCAAAGCTAAAAAATGGAGGATAGGGTTGTTAAATTTTCCAAAGGTTTTATGCTTTCATTGCTTTTAAGCAACAGAGATCCAAGACTGGCTTACCATGTAATTAGAGTTCAAGAGGAATGCAACTTTTGTTGGTTCCATTTGTTGTAGTGTTTCCAAGAATACAACTTCTACAAATTCTTTGATTGGTCATGTTGATAAAAGAACTTACAACTGCATAATACCCTCATCCCTTCCTAATAGGATGTATGAACATGAAGGTTTAGATCATAATATATTATAACTAAAATGACATGTTGATGATAGTGTGTCTAAATATCAATAGATAAGAATCAAGCATGACAGAGGTATTGTTCATGATGGAACTCAATTGGGTTTTGAGGAAGGAATTCATATGGGCTATAGAAATTTCAAAGTAAATTAAGTCAAATGTAAGACAAGCAAGAGGAGATGAACACAATATTTGTGATTTCTATGACTTCAGAGTGTCTTTTACCTTTATCTCTAGTTATGCAAGCTAATAAAAGTAAGTTGACAATAGATGTTCTTATAGACACAAGGTTCAGAATCAACCTAGTGATCAAACCTTTTTTCTCCATAACCTTTGTGGATGACAGGGATTAGATTGAGGTCTCCTTTTTACTAAGCAAGCAAAGGTTGGATGGGTTATAGTATGGGGTTTCCATTTTTCTTGGCAATTGTTTTTATATGAGGTTGTGTGGTATATAAATATAGACTTAGATCATATATGAACTCAGAAATCGGAGCCATTATGGCCCAATACATGCCACTTGATAGCCAAGGAGAGGCTCCCAATCATGTTCATGAAGATAGGAATGGACACATCACAACATGAAGTTTTGAGAAGGTAAGTAAGAGTGGGAGGGTATAACTTGTCAAGAGGACTATCAAAAGATTATGAAAGTCATATGGCGACATGAGGGTAGATTTGAAGAAAGGGTAACAGGCCTAAAGTTACCATGTTACCAAGTAGACTAAGAAGAGGGGAAAATTTAGAGGTCAGTTCACCATAACAGTGCACCATGGCAAATCTTCTACAGAGTAGGCAAAGAACTAAAGGAATGATATAGTGCAGGTATATCATATGACAAAAAAATGAAAATAGATCTATCCAGGGGAAATGATAGTGAGATAAGGTTTTCAATCATAACAGTGTATGAGCATAGTATGAGGGTGGCAATAAGCACTCTTAGTTCATTTCACTGTGATAAAGAGTCCTTTTGGAGTGATGAAGAACAGTCCAATCAAAGTGATAGTCATAGGATTTGGAAGAGGGTTATGACTATAAGTATTGCAAAAGGTACTTCATTGAATATTTATGGGTGGTTTTCAAATAGAGAGCTTCATACTTGTTTCTCAAAGAGGGAAAGAGGGTAAATTAGATAGTTAAGACTATTGATGAAACTGCATGAAGATCATTATTGTGCTTTATGTTTATGTTAAGGCCAATTCTTTCAAATCAATGGCGCAAGTTTAATGAATAAGCAGACTTTTTCTATTAACTACCAAGATTGGTTGTCAATGAATTAAGACTATTGCATGAAGGCCTATCCTTATGTGATGAAGAAAAGAACATAGGTAATATGTCAATGATTTTTAACAATGCACAAATTTTGAAAGGAATGATTTCATCAAAAGGAGTCAGTTTACCATGCATTACTATCATTAAGCTCATAAGGACAACAATTTTAGTTAAAGGGATAGCCACCAAAGCCACATAAGCATTGAAAATAGTGATACAGCTAGATCATCATCTATGAAGAGAATGGATGATAAGAATAATGAGCAGTTTGTCAATGTGTCAACATAGAGGCATTGAAGCGTTGTTTGTAGAGTAATCTTTAAGGGCTATGAAGAAGATCAAGCAAGGACAATAACAGTATAATAGTGACAATTCATGGTAATAGAAGGACAGTGTTAATACTGAAAATGTAGTCTATGTTTCATAGCAAGAAACTCCACAGGATAAATGCATAAAGGACATTTCAATTCCTTGATGGTCAAAGGATTAAGGTAACATTCCTACTCTTTTCAATACTTGTAAGTGGCAACTTGTCAAGAATTTTATAGTGACACAAGGAGAATTTGCATATCCTGCCACATAGTTTACTTCAAACAATTCCTTGAAGATGTAATGCCCCACCACGCAAACCCCAAAGGACAATATAATATCTAATATTTTTAGCACTTTTTTTTTTCTTAAGAAGAACTAACATCAAATGTACATTAACATGTATCACTAGTATTAAACCATACATACATATCACTTGTCTAATCCTTTGGGGTAATATGATTGCATTACATTTTGAACATCTCTAACACAATCCCAACCTCATAACAATGATTAACTAACCACAATGACATTACACTACATCACTTCCTTCACACTTGTGAACTTAATTATAAATATTTCCACATATACAACACCATTTAAGAATCATGTATTATAAACCATAACCACATAATAATACCAAGAATCTATAAACATAACATATATGATAGGAATCCATCAATGACCATAAGATAATGCCAAAGATTACATTCATTACATTTATAATATGAAGATACATCATTCAAGGATTACATCAATACAATAGTTCTTCCCAACAAGAATGGGAATAGTACAATAACATGGAATAATACAACTGAAATGAATGAGTACAAAGCATCAAGATTGGTTCCAACTCTGGTACAACTTTGGAGTCACTGCAAATGGTACAAGGTTGCACATCTCAATCCTTGGTTGGGGACCCAATGGGGTGCATAGCATGTTCCACCTGACCATGTGGACCCTAAGGCCCACCCCCCGTGCTAGGAGATGACAAGAAGGACCCACAACATAAAACAGTCAAGTGAACAATGGCTAACAAGACATCACAACAAAAGCAACAACAAACACAAGGCAACATCCACTTCTAGAGGCACAAGAACAACAAAGGGGAAATAAAAAACATCCAAGGTTGCTAAAGGGAAGAGTGTCATCACATGGGTTACCCAATGTGGATCTTCATAGGTTACCAACCCCCATCTTGGGTTACCCTAGCAACCTTAATTGATCCCTGGCCCCCATTCTTACATATGCGGAATCAACTCACCTTTCATGAAGACAAGGTGGTTGATTTGTCATTTCAGGCCTTCTCGTCTCATCTCAAGCCTATACGAACGCTTGAGCCATGAGAGAGGCATCCATTATCTTTTATTAGTGTGATTGCTACCCACCCCCTAATTATTTATTAGGTTATCACTTGATTAACTCAACTTCCACACAAGTTACCCTGGATACCACTTAGGGTTTTGGCCTCTGTGGGAAGCCACTCTCCCTACTAGCAACAAAATCTCATAATCACAAATGAGGCAAGCCAACCTGCACAAAACACCAAAACCAAATAAGTAAATATATCAAGTGAGGCATGCACCATCTCACACTAGACTCCACAATAAAACAACTTCCAAGTGCTTGGGCTAAACCCACAAAATCAAATCGAGCATACGAACAATAGTTCACAAAGAACCAAAATGAAAACGAATTATAAAGCTACATTTTTCCCCACCTCTGGAAGCCTAAAAGGAATGACAACCCCAGAACTCTCAATCGAGGGTAAATCAAAGCACTATGGGTTTCCAAATAAATTCCAACACGAATTCAATGAATAATGTCTCCTCAAATCAAAATAACTTAAAAGGTAGACACATTGGAATAACACAAGGAAAAGCTACCTCAAAATGAAATCATCAAGAATCAACCTTCAAATTCCTATTATCAATTCAACTATAATTTAACTTAGGTCAAGCCCTCATTCAAGAGATAATATATTTCATTTATTTAACTTCCAAAACATTTAATGAACAAAACAATAAACATTTTCCAACTCAAATGTAATCCTATTTACCTTATTGGCTTCTAAATATTGAAAACAATCATCCAAAAACTATTATCATACAAGTATATATGTATATAAATCTATATATATAAAGAATAATATGTAATCAATTACATTTTATTTTTACACTCATTATGAAATCATATAAAATAATTAAAGAAAACTATTTAAACATATTTTTTCCTTATCACGGCATAATCCAAGGACTATTCTCCAATTTAAGTCAAAAACATATAGTTATTTCCTTTCTAATAATTTCTAATTCACTTACTATATTGTTACTTAATTACAAATAGAGTCATCTTTCAAATATTCCAATCTCCCATGTAAAAATGTAAATATATATATATATATATATATATATATATATATATATATATATATATATATTCATTTAGTAAATGTTGATTATATCTATTAAATCTATGAAGAAAAGGATAATTTAAATCTTAATTATTCTTGAAGCTCCTCGAGAGGCAGTAAAGCCTCAATCGAAGGCATAAGAACGTGGTTTTTATTTGTATGACTTTAAAGTCACATTCATGACCATAGAGGCCGCACTCATTGATAATCAATTGTTATTCTTGTGCGTAATATGTTGCAGTTTGATTAAGCCACATGGTGGCATATTGAAATGGCTTAAGATCCTTTTATTTGTGAAGGTAAGCCATCCAAAATGGTGGAATTTCGAACCGAAGAAAGAGGGAGTTGTTTGATCCCATACAGCTGAAATTTATTAGCTTAAAATGTGAAACAAACTTATGAATTTGTTATGCACCATTTTTAAGCCTAAAAAGGTTGTGCTTTAAAGCCACAAAGTGGTGTGGGAAAATTGATTTCTTATAGGCATTTAAAACAGAAAAAACTTGTGGCTGTATGAAAGAGGCAAAGTCTCCAAATTGGGGTGACTAAGAGATAGGAAGGCCACTCAAAACCTTCCATTAAATCGACTATAAAGGGGATGAGCAGAATCGACACTTTTATATGTATAAGTTCAGATTTATGAATTCAAATTATGAGATGCAAGTGTCGTTTGGGTTGCAAGAAGCAACATAGAGGAGGTAGGGAATAAAATTATTTAAATTGGTTGTCTATCATCAAACAAATTTTGTAGCGAATAAGAAGTAATGTATAAACCATTTGATTCAGCTGTCGTCACAACTACAAATCTGTAAAGATATCAAATCCATTTTCATCAACCAAATACAAGGAAAAACTAACAAAACGCCTCCTCCTATCAAACATATATACGCATCTATAACCTATGCCCGATGTTGCAGTCTATAGGCACATCCAAATACATCACTACAAGCTTGAATAAGAGCCACACTACACAGAAAATTAGGAAATATAGAGCAACAAAAGCACCTGTTTCTTAGACCCTACGTTGGACGTCGCATACAGGTCACGCGGAAGCTAATTTAAAATGAACACAAGCTTCAAACATAATCGATTATCTAGGAAGAACAAATGAGCTTTCAATATCTATTTTCACCTATTGATTTCATATGGCCAATCTTACAAGACAAAACCAGATTCATTAGCTTCACAAGGATCGAAAACCCTACTGCGCAGAATGCCTTAAGCAAAAAGGAAGCATACAAAACAATAGCCGCAGACATAATGGGAACAAATGGCGCTAGAGTACAAAGGATTCAAAGTTCTAAACAAAAGCATCGGATGTTAAAGCTGGAATATAAGGGAGACAATACTCAAATTAGTTGTCAAGTATGAATGCCCTCTAAAAGCTAATGGATGCAAGAAAACCAAATTCGAATCCTTAAAACAAAAGGAACAACTACTAATTAATATTTCATCGAATCTCAAGTATATTCCAAAACGACCGAATTGAAATCAACTTCTTACCTGAATTCCTATGCTTGAGAATTGGAGAATGTGTGTTGAAGATCACTTATTCCGCAGCTACAAAACCTTCCTCCAGAACCCGATCACTTTCAGAAATGAATTCACTTTTTAAAACAATTTCAAAAGAACTATTCTACTTCGAACAACGTCAATACAAAACTATATTATTTTCAAAATTATTTTAGCAGAGTTCTATTTGCAGAGAAAAGTTTTCTTTTTCAAAAAAAAAAAGAATTCCTAAACAATTTTCCCAAAAACCCCCAAATAAAAATCCAAGAGATAAGTTTCAAAATAAAAAATCAACAAAATCGGCAAGTTTCCAGTTTGATAATCCGTTTGAAGTCATGCATGTGCACACATTATCTTTTTCCCATATTTTTCTATTTTGAACTCGTTTTTACATCAGTTCCAATACTTATCTTCCTTATTTATTTAAAATCACATTAATTTTCCATATTTAAATAATTATCCTCACACAATAATAAATTATCAATTATTATTAAATACCATTTAAAACAATACTCTTATAAAACAAATTAATTTAATTATGTAATAATAAACTATTTACTTTCCATTTCACAAAATTAATTTATTTAACTATTATTTTAATCCCAAATTTATTTAAATTACTTGGTAATCAATTTTAATTTAATTAACTGATTTAACAAGTCCATTTAAAATATTACATTTACCACATAATTCAATAACACAATAAACAACGAAATCACAAATAAACACTTACACGAATGCCCAGAAAGGCCAATACAGAGGGGCAGTACAGAAGACCTATTGATGATAAGGGATAGAGGGTAGCCTTGTATAAAGGTAGTGATAGTGATATTCACGGTGAATGTAGCATTCATTATTATAAAGATAGTAAGGTCTTCTCAACAAAAGCATGATAAGGTTAAAGGTTTGATTCCATGAATAGATTGTATGATCAAACCTTTATTTAGACTATATAATCAAACCTTTATTCCAATATATAGTTTGTGATAATGTAAGGAATAATCATCAATAGTCAAAATGATGATAAATGTAGGAGATAGAAAGGTTACAGATGGATGATCATGTGCTAAAAGAGAGCCTTAAGATTCTTCTACATCTTTATAATAATTTTGACTGATTCATATCTTCTCCCACGTATCCTATAATCATGCACGTGGCAGTTTGAGGGAGTAAAAGTGCAATTATGGATAGTGTCAAGCATCTAGGGGAAGCTTGTTGAGTTGTGCAACTAATGGAGAAGATAAAGGGAATTTTTGACCAAGTTTGAAGCTTTCTTCAACATCTAGGAGTTGTTTTAGGAGCTTTGATAGTAGACAAGGTCAAGACATGAATTTTTCATCACTCCAACACCTTTTTGGAGTAGTTTTAGGGGCTGCAAAATAGGGTTTTCAGTTGTGGACGACCAAAGGAGGTTTGACTCAATAAACACATGTTCCTATTCTCTTGCAACTATTGAGAAACATAAAAGGAATCTTTTGCAGTAGTTTTAAGCTAGTCATTTTCCTCTCTAAGCATTGTATTGTAACTTTCTTGAGTTCTTTCATGCTAGACAACAATTGTAGCTCACTTCCATACTTGTACACAACTATGTAACACTTTTTTTTATCAATAAAAGACAAGTATTTTGACTTCTCCAATCTACTTTTGTGTGCAAGTATGAATGATAGATGTATTTTTCTACGATTTCATATGAATCCTCAATGTATGTCTCATTCTTTAAGCACCTTTTTACAAAAATATGCATGCCTTATGCAGGTCATAGGTTATGATGATCATTTTTTTTTAACTTCTAATTGTGAAGATTGCTATTTTTCCTTTTAGAATTAAAAAATACCTCATCTTCCCTTTGAAATGTTGATGTGTAAGCATGTAGAAACCTGAGTTGTGCATGAAGCAACTTGTTCATTTTGGTCATATCGTAAGTCCAAATAGCAATGTAGGTTTGAAAGAATCATTTGGTGCATCACCTTATTAGATTTTAGGTTTAATTTCCATATTTTCCTTCTCTCTTTTCTCAGCAAGTAGTAGCATAGGTTAGATTAGGTGAAGTTACAAGGGAACCAACCCTTGTCGGAGGTTGATCTCCACAATTTGAGCCTACACTTAGGGAGACATCCCATGTTTCACAAGGTGGCTAAGTGATTTCATCATCTCATGAAAGGGTGTACTTCTATGACAACAATACCCATGCCACTAAGTTATGTACACTAATCAAAAAATATAATCTCATGAACTTGCATAATGATGTCTCTACAACCTCAACATTGTCTTTGTAATTATTGAGAACTAAAGTGTTTCAACCTTTGTAAGTACCTAGTTTAATTTATTTATTATTTAATATTTTCTTAAAATTATTTGATATATTTTTATTATATTTAAATCAATATTTGTGTTCCACCTCAAATGGGACATTAGGTATTTAATGTCATTTGTCAATAATTTGTTGCATGAGTTGTAAGTTGTCATACAACGAGTATATTTAGAAGATTCGGAGTGCCCCTATTTTATGGGATTCTATGACAAGTTATGATATCTTATGACATATAAGAGCCAAGAAAAAGGGCAATTACTTTGGAATCTTAACCAATGATGACAAGATTTATTAATTATCATATAGTGTGCCTATTTTGAGACAAAACATGACAAGTTGGGTTCCCATGTTGAATGGTCAAACTAGAGGTTACAAGTGATTTATTATTTTATTTTTAATAAGTTGCAAGGAATCTTTACAAGTGGCATTAGAAATTGTACCCAATTTGGGCACATTTTATAACATGATTTTAAAAACCATTTGTGATTTTTAGCTTGTTCGTTTGTCTATAAATTAGTACTTAAGGATGTGGTTTTATATGAGAATTTGTAGGTACATGATCACTATTGGAATGCTACCAAAATTATTCCATTTATTAAATTTTTGCAATGCAAATATATTGTAATTCTCTTTTATATTCAATAATAAATTGTGTAGGTTTTTGAGAGGAGGGCATTTCTTCTGAAATTGTTTTTCCACATAAATCATTGTATCATGGTATAATTGTTTCTTTTGTAAAGATTGTGCTTCTCTAATTTTTGTAAGAAATTTGGATCATATGTTAAGTTTTCTATTTATCACTTCCTTCAAGATTAGTGTAGGAAGTTATTTCCACACACCTTGCTTCCTTATAAGTGGTATTAGAGCTTGATCACTTATGATTCTAGTTGTTGGGTAGAGGGTTTTTTAAGCTAATCATTTTTTAGTGGAAGCTTGAGTAGAAGGAGAACTATGCGATCTTTATTACAAGAAATAAAAATGACAAGTACATTAGGGAGGATTGAGGTAGAAAAGTTTTCCAACACAAACTTTGAGATCTTGTAGCACCCCTCTGAATTGGTCTTTCTGGATTTTAGTGTAAGTGTATTTGTGATTTCATTGATAATTGTGCTCTCAATTTGAGGATTGGTTGTGGCTGCGTTTGATTTTGATTGTTGACTGTCACGTCTCAAACTCTTATGCTCCTTGTTTTTGGCTTTGTGTGGATTTGACATATGTTGATGTGTATGGTAGAATACATAATGAATGCTATGGTATTTTGGTGTGATGAAATATGAAATGTTGCTTAATTTAAGAAAAGTTGAACGCTTTGAATGCAATTTAGTTTGAATATGATGAAAATGGAAAATGTTATTTGAATTTATGAGTTTTAATGTCTTGATTTATATCTTTATATGGAAACTAATCTATTGATGTGTGCCTGAGGGTATTGAGATCCAGGTCGTCGAAGACCAAGGGTGTGGCTAAGGAGAGAAGGTTAGCTTCTTGGAAGGGTACAGTAGGAATGGAACTCTCCATACACACACATGCACGTAGTGTCATTCAAATGCATATAGTTTTAATGGATGCATAATTGTGTGTTTTTCTGAGTGTTCATTTAATTTTATGAAGTGAAATAAAAAGTATAGTAAATTAGAAGAAATAATTTTAATTATAATAATTTAATTATAGATTATGTTTGGCTAATTTGAATAATTGTCTTATTTTCAAATCGAATATTAATTCTTTGGAACAAATAATTATTTGATAATTAAATGGTATTTATTCTTTCTCATTAAAAGTAAATATTTTACCCTTGTAAATAGAATGGTATTTTATTAACGAGTGTTGTAATGAATTTTTTTTTAATAAATATCATGGAAATAGCACGAAAAGGAAATTAATTTTATTTCATTAATTTTTAATGTTTTCAAGATTAGGTTTTTAAAACGGAAAAGAAAACTTTTAAAAAGAAAAAGAATTCCTGAGAAGAGATAACTGTTCTTGGTATTCTTCTTGAAAATTTTCTTTGCAAAAAGAAACAATGGCTGCCATTAAATGCTTTTAGATTTTTAGAGTAGAATTAGTGGAGGAAGAAAGAAGCACAGGGAAAAGAAATAAGAGGAAGAATCTCTAGAAGACAAATTGGAAGAAAAGAGAAGAAGTGGAAGAAAGAGCATCCTCAACGGAAGGAAAATTAACCAGGTTTTTGAGAGTCTGAGAAAATAATTTTCTATGTTGTGCAAAGATTGGATTCTTTCAAAACTTATGTTGCAAAACCTCTGTAATTTTTGAAGTGCTTGCTGTGAGAAAGAAAATTTACAGATAGAATTGTGAAATCTGTTTAATTTGCCTTTTTCTTTTATCCTGTAATATTTGTACCCAGATTGGGGTTTTCTGTGTGAGAGTTTAGAGTAAAATCTGTTTATAGTTTGCATAGAAATCATATATAAATTTGAATATATATGTGTACATATTTATATACATACACAAAATTGTATATGTACATAAATATATATAAATATATTTAAATGGCTACGAAATTGGTATATTGAAATGCCATGTCTGATGTAGATGATATTGAAATTGCTGGTTTCTGTTTTGATTTGGAAAACTTTAGAATGACTATGGGAGTATTCTAATTTTTTGTTTGTTTCATTGAGCAACACCTTTATCCATCATATGACAACACCTCTTTTCTACTTATTCCTTGATTACATACACAACCTGTCCCAGCTACAACACTTGAGCATGGAAGGGTGCAGATGTTTAAATAAACTCCCTGATTCATTGGCAACCTGTATTAGCTGAAGCACTTGAAAATAATAGAAAATTTTAAAGGTTTAAATCATCTCTCTGACTCCATTCGCTGCCTGTCACAGCGGCAGTACTTGACCATGGTAGAGCGTACAGATTTAATTAACCTTTCTGATTCTTTTGGAAACCTCTCACTGTTGCAGTGCATGAACATAGAAGGCTACAGAGGTTTAGAATACCTTTCTGATTCCATTGGCAACTTGTCACGTCTGCAGCACTTGAAAATAGAATGTTGTAGAGGTTTAAATAATCCCTCTGATTCCTTTGTCAATCTATCGCAGTAGGCATCGCCTTGTTTTCATCCCATGCAGAAAATCTGCTAAACTTTGTCTTTTACACCACCGCCATTCCTTTCTCTATTGGATAGCTTTTAGTAATTTGGTAAATGCAAACGATTATTATGTTTTTAGTTCGTTGTATAGAGTATGCCTTGCCTGTTAATAAACTTATACAGCTATGAGATATAATGTGTTTTGATCAATACTTGTTCTATGCTATGGTCTTATGTCGATTTTGCATGTTTTATTTTAATCCCCTTAGGATTTTACATACTTATCCTGTAACTTCCTTGCATGGCGCGTACCCCCTTCGCAAGGTGTGATTACTGCCTGATCTATGTTTGGGATTATCCGTACTTACAGTTTACTATTGCATGGTGTGTAATCTCTTTTTTATATTTTGGTCTTGAGAGTTCTTTCTATCTTTTGAAACTTATAAATGTTTATGTGTATTATAAATGCTTATAAGATATTTGAAAGTTTCTATTTATATTTAAGCTTTTGTTTAAAATGAATAGGGCTTTAATTTGTGAATAAAAGGATTATTATTTTGAATTATTCTTTTATTATTAATGTGGTTTCAAAGAAAGTTTTTTTTGTGGAAGAATATCTTGTGTGTGATTCGAATTTTCTATTATTATAATTTTTTAATTTGTTAAAAGTTAAGATTACATTTGATATGTAAATAAATGTCTTTGAGAATCTTACCATAGAAGAAAAGTCGAACTAAAAACCTCTAGAAATAGATAAAAGGCTAATTGGAGTTTATTTTATGATTTAATTAATTAGATAGATAAAATCTTTCAAGTGAAATTAGAATGAAGGAAAATCGTGTGTATACCTGGGAAATGAACTCATTGTGTAAATTCATTTTATTCATTGATAATAGTTAATTTGAAGAATGACATGCTTATTGAAATTGTAGGAACATTCGTAAGTTACACTATTGCATTTATGCAAATCATTTTATGAACTAGTCCATGAAATGTGTTTTATGATAGAATGCTTGTGTAAGCAAGTGTTTTTCATCTGAATAGAAATTGTATGTGGAAAATGCATTACTTCTTTATGCTTTATGAGTAGACTTTCGAGACAGGATGTCGAAGGTAGGCCTACAAAGACGATAGTTTTACCTTTTCTAAAACTATCATTTATTTTATGTTTATGCTTGGCCAAGCAATGTACCATTGAAATATATGGATTAAAAAGCCTAGAAATAAATGTTATGTAGGTATCTGCCACCTCCTGTTGCAAGAAATATGTTATTCTTAGTATAGGAATGCATAAAGGCATCGGGCTTGCATCGAGAGTTCCCTCCTGCTGTGTTGTTCTAGGTTGCTAGGCTGCTCGAGCAGAATCAGGGATTTCTTCGAGATAGGAAGAAACTCGGGGAAGTCATGTGCTTCGTGGTTGGGTGGAAAAAGGCACCTTAACCGCACTCTTGGCCCTCAGCGCAAGATGACCAATGGAGTCGAGGCAGATGAGGATCGGAGCTTTGCTTTGTCATGGATATATCTCTTTCGTTATTTGTTTATGGCTTGCATAGCCCATTTGTACATTGTAATTATATTTTCATGAATAAAACATTTATGTAAACTTGTATCATTGAAATAGATGATTTGTTTATTGTATCATTGAAATAAATGACTTGTTTATTGTATCATTGAAATAGATGATTTGTAATACCCTTAATGGAGTATGTACATTGATAATGTTATATGAAATTACTTTGAGCATTTATGGATAACTCTTGGTATACATGTTATGGATATATGTCATGTGACAGATGTACCTCTAACTCCTTAATTAAAATGAATGTTACTCATTTACTGTACTATGTATGGAATGGAAATTTTTGGTCCTTACACTGGCGTACATAAATTGAAACATTCATCTTGATTACCTAGTAGAAAGAAAACAAGTACCTAGTTGATCAAAATGGGAATAGAGAGTATTATATATAGTTTACTTATATATTTGTATTCCACACTATAACTTGTTATGTTTACTTGGTTAATAATCTATGCAATTATATATAGCTTTGTGTTTCGATTTTAACCAAAACTCATTATTAATACTCAACCTACACATTGTCTGATGAAAGTACTTACTTATGCGGGAATACATGTGGATATATCAATATATATATATATATATATATATATATATATATATATATATATATATATATATATATATATATATATATATATATATATATATATAAATTAGGATTAAATTTTAGTGCATAAATGTTTTATTATTAAAATAATTAGATTATTGAATGAATGTCGTTAATTAAACTATTAAATTAATTTGAAGGGGTTATACCAATATTTTAATTAAACAATGAATAATTAAATAAAATTCAATAAAATATTAATGCAATTATTAATAAGGTTGATTTTAAATTTAAACATAATTAATATTAGTAATTATAATTGCAATTAAAATATGGGTTGCCAACATTATTATTAATTGTTTATTTTTAAAAGAAAGGGAAAATATTCTTAAAGGAATCAAGAGCCCACGTTCCTTCTCATTGTTTATTTAATTGCATGCTTGACAAGCGTGGAATAAGAGGAGAGGGGAAGGAATTTGGGGACATCTGTCATTTGGATTCACTGGAAAGTTTCTTAAGCCTCTCTGTCAAATTCGTCTGGTTATCATCCAACAATGGGGATTCCGGAAGGCAGATTCTCATAGAAATATTCTATAAAACAGTTCACATGCCTTGTCTTTGTGTCCACACTTGCAGACCAGGAGGTATCCTCGAGCATTTTCTCCGATGTTTCTCTCATTATATTGAAAGGTTTTCTTTTCTTTTCTTTCCTTTATGTGTACCGTTCCAGGTATCATAGACTATCAAATGCCTTGTTATAGCATTTGGTTGTATAATGTTGGAGTATCTGTGGCTTTGGATTAATCTTTTCTGCTAGCCTTGACTTGAGGAAGAAATTACCATCCCTTACCCCATCATGTTATTCCATCGCTATGCTTGTGAATTGTTGGCTTAAATGCCTGTATTCGGGCATCAACCCATGAGTTGTATACTCTGTTGCCAATCATTGTCGTTTCTTGCAATTTATCCTCTATTCGCGCCATGTTTAGATTAATTTGGTATGACTGTAGATAAATTATGATTATACTGTTAATTACCTCTTTTCTCCATCCACTGTTGGTATCGCTCGTGCTTCATAGAAAGCCCCCTTAGATAAGTCATTAAGTGCATATCCTGAAGACATGCGTCCTTTAGTCAATTGCAATTGCTTAAAAGTTTCTTAAGCCCTTCTTTACAAATCCAATTCGTGCAAATTCTACAGTCATTGCATTCCAAGACATGATGTTTATCTACACCCGCCTTTAGTGTTTGCTTGAAAGTTCCTTAAGCCTTGCAGCAAACCCAACTTACGCGCCTCCTTAACCTTTGCAAAATTTGAGAGAGAACTTTGAAGATCTCCCAACTTCACTCGAACATAGAAGACTATAGGGGTGTAATTAGCCTTCCTGATTCTGTTGGCAACCTGTCACATCTACAGTACTTGAAGATTGAATGTTGTAGAGGTTTAAATAATCTCTTTGATTCCATTGTCAAACTGTCTCAACCGCAACGCTTGAGCATAATAGGAAGTTTAAAAGTTTAAATAACCTCCTTGATTCTGCTGAAAATCTATCGTAGTTGCAGCACTCGAGCATAGAAGGGTGTAAAATTTTAGATAACCTCCCTGGATCTTTTGGCGTCACCTGCCAATTGCATTTTCTTAAAAGTTTCTTAGGCCCTTCATCAAATCCTTTTCGTGTATGTCCTGCAACCAATGCATTGCACGAGTTGTCATCTCTTTGAGACATTCTATCAAAGATTCTGGGTGCCTTCTCTATATTGCCAATTCTTGCATACATGTCTTTCAGGGCAATTGTAACAGCAAAATCTGATTATTATACACACACACGCACAGACATATATAGTGGAATTTGGTTTTACACCAGCCAATCTCATTTGCTTGAAAGTTTCTAAAGCCTTTTCAACAAATCCATTTTATGTATATCCTGCAATCATTTTATTCCCGGAGTCCACATCTTTTCAGGCATTCTGCCAAACAGTCTAGGAGTCCTGTCAATGCATCCATATTTTGTTGTTATCTGTTAAATGAAGGCATTGATTTTTTTTGGGTTCATCTATGGATGTTTTTATATAATGTATATTATATATTTATATATAATGTATATACTGCTATGGTTGTATCCATATAATGCGTCCCTATTCTACTGTTACTCTATGTACTTGAGTATATATTAGTATATAATGATCTAAAGTTTACTTGTGTGTCTCCTAGCTGAGATGTGAGTGATTTTATTGTGTTTTGAGAATTTAAATTTGGTTCACTAAGCTCCTAACAAATGCACCGTTGACACCTCAAACCCTCGAACATGTATGCTACATGTTTCTTGTGTTTTTGAATTGAAAATATTGTCTAATGAGTAATACTTAAAAAAAAAAAACTATTCTTTCAAAATTTTCCAAGTGGAGCCTCCTCAATTCTTTCAAAAATACAGCAATAACTTATATTTATAGAAAATAAGGGCTCTATACAAGTCTCTTCTCAACTGATGCACAGTTAGTCCATTCCCTAACCCCAGAAATTTGAACCATTTGATATCGTCAATTTAATATCCTCCACCTACCCACAAGGCACCGTCAACTTTTTTATTTTTAGCAATCATGTAGCAGTTGTTCCTAAACGATTTAGCCATTAAAAGGCACTTCTAAATTTTATTTTCATGTCTTAAATGCTAGGTTTATGGTTCTCGAAAGTTCTAGAGTTGTCTTCTTTTTTCTCGATTGAGATTTTAAAATGTTTAACACTTACCTTATTTAGTGTGCTTTCAAGTTGATTTTTACTGAGATAAATGAAATCTAATTGAAATTCAACTTTTGTTTTTAACTCCCCATCTAAGAGCTACGTGAGAAATAATGAAGAGAGAGGTTACCCATTAATACCACTTAAAAGAAAAAGAAAAAAGAGCTAAGAGCATTCGGGAGAGGATTCTTTTTTAGAGTTCCTTTATTTAAGAGTATATTAAAAGTTATGATTCATGATTCATAATTCTATAGTAATTTAGTGGGGGGTAAATATAGTAATAAAGTTAAATATTGAAAAAAAAAAAATTTGATAAATAAGGGGCCGAAGCCGAGAAGATTGTATTAAAATTAAAAGTATAAGGATTAATAAGACTTGAAGTCTCAACAGGAGATAAAACAAACAAAATCATGACTTAAATTTCTCCTGCTCTTAGTAACTCCACAAATAAGAATTCTTCAGGCCTCAAATTCATTAAAAGTGTGACCAAACTAACTTCAACCCGCAAAATCAGCTAAGCAAGCATGGATCCTGTAAAGAAGAAGAGGAGGAACAACACAGGTATAGTTAATGTTGAATCACAGCGGGTGACCTGCTCTTGTGATGATGGTGCATCAACCTCATCCTCTACCTCGCCTTTGTCAATTAAAGCCATTATGCATCAAAGAAAGCATCACGATGCTAGGAATAATCAAGTAACATTGTATACAGGGACCATGGACCATTTGAATCCGCAAGATGGCAGCAAGGAAGGCATTTTTAAAGCAACCAAGTAATAAAGTTATTCCTCAATACACTTCTACCTTTCCTTCAGTGCAAACAGTTTCTCAGCACATGTACGGGGAAGTTGAACCCCATAGTGTATTAAGCAATTTCAACAATACTGATGTGCCTGTTGATCAACTCTTTGTAGATAGATTCAATGAACTAAATGGAAGTTCAAATAAACAATAGCTTCAACCATAGACCAGTGTGAATCAAGCAGATCGTGGAACTATTGCAATTCATGGTGATGCAAGTGCAGTATTTGGACCACCTTTGGTAGTGAACAGTAGTTAAAATGAACTCTGTGGAAGTATAGCTGATTGGCAGAGGGATGGATTCAATAGTGACTCTGGGAAATTTGTTGGGAACCATTTTGAGTCTTCTTCTTATTGCCTTACTCTTTCTTCTCCAAGAAGAGAGGCCTACTTGAGCGATACAACTCCAAGAGGAATTAAAAGAAAATGCAGTTGCATTGAGGAAGCCACTCAGACTAGCACAGATCAGAAAATTGGATCTGATTATTATATGGGTCCAATCTTGGGAAGAGGAAAATTTGGAGTCGTCAAGGTCTGCAAGAACAGGATCACAGGAGAGGAGCTGGCATGCAAAACTCTACCCAAAGATGGTGCATAAAATGCATACAAGGAAGTGGAGATCATGCAGCACTTATCTGGTCATCCTATTATTGCAACACTTCATGCAATGTACGAAGATGCAGATTCTTTGCATCTGGTAATGGAGATTTTCTCTGGGTGACGCATGAGTGAAACCAATTCTGCAATGTGGACCTCTTTACAAATGGTGTTTGAAGTAGCCATTGTTTCCTTCTTTGCCTTCTTACTTGACTCTCCACTCTTAAAATCCTAAACGTCTTTCTACTCTTCCTCTCGGATGTCCTTAAAAGCCTTATCCACATAAATCCTTGCTCTTCATGGAGTTATCTGTTTAAGTGTTGTTCCATCAGCTCCCATATTTTCCAATGCATCTTCCATTGTATTGCCTTCTCTATAAATATGGTTAATCGTTACATTTTCAAACTTATCCATCAGGTTTATTGTTGAATCTAGTAAAGATTGTAATTTCCAGCTCAACACTTTCTTAGCTCTTATCGCATTTACCACAATAGTCGAATCCCCTTCAATTTCTACCTTTGCCAAGTTCAATTCTATGCAAAGGGATAGCCTTGACACTAGAGCCTTAAATTCTGCCATGTTGTTTGTTTCAATCTCCAATGGTTTTGAATATCTTGCAATAGCTTTTCCCTGCCAAGAGTGCATCACACCACCTACTCCTGATGGACCTGGATTCCCTCTGGACGCTCCATCAAAATTCAGTTTGAACCATCCAATATTTGGAGGTCTCCATTTACAATTTTCTCTATTTTGTTTGCTAACTTGACATCCTTTCCCAATAACTTGAGGAGTTTTTAGACCAAACCAGTTCTTGAACATACTGTCATCCCAGCCTGTATAAAAAAAAAAATTGCTTTGGCCATGAATTCTCGAGTTCATTGTTTCCACAATGACAGCTTCAATCTTAATCATAAGCATTTCTATCTCCATGGATTTCCCTTGGAATACTCTCCTATTTCTCTCCTTCCATAGTTCCCATATCAAAATTGAAGGAGAAATGATCCAAAAATTTCTACACAAGCTATCCCTAAAAAGAATTGGCCAAGATTTGAATAGTGTGAATATATCATTTGGCAATGTTGATATCCAACCAAGTTTAGCACAAAGCCACCGTCAGCATTCAAGGGAAAAGGGGCATGTTAGAAGCAAATGGTTGACATTATCCTCACTATTGTAACATAGTGAGCATCTTGAAGGGCCCTGATATCCAATTCTTTTAAACCAATCTGCTGTCAAAATTCTACCTTGCAATGTCGCCCATGTGAAGATGCCAGCCTTTGGCATACACACTCTATTCCAGCATAATTGGATAGGTAACTGGGTTTTGGTTCTTTCTTGTTGCCCAGATGTTATTTTATAGCCATCCCTCACATTATACCAGCCTAATTTTGATCCATTCCAAATAATCTCGTCCCCTCCCTGCTTAAACAAAATAAATATGTCATTTAATACTTGTCTAAGGTTATTAATCTCCACCAATGGTATGTCAAGGTCTTCAAATTGTTTCCACTCCCATTTGCAAGCTTGGTTATTGTCTGATAATATAATGTAGTCACTTACATGAATACCCCATTTGTCTGAACAAATTTGGCTAATTTTGTCGGTATCCATCAAATTACTAATAATAGGGTAACCTCCCCATGAGTCATTCCAAAATAGTGCTTTCTTCCCATCCTTTACATTCCATGATATATGATTAAGTATAATATCACTAGATTTAGCAATAAAGTTCCAAATACAAGACCCCCTAGGAAAATCTGTGACTCTTAATGCCTCTTCACTATTTAAGTTAGTGAGGTATTTGCTTCTAATGATCCTAACCCATTTGAGGTGTTGTTCCTTATGTATTTTCCAGAATAGCTTAGCCCCAAGGGCCTTATTCTGCCATAACTGATTTTTGATACCCGTGCCTCCACATGCTCAATTGGGTTGCAAACCTTATCCCATGCAATCGGAACAAACTTTTTTTTTGTGTATGTGCCTTGCCAAAAGAATTTTCTCAACTTCTTCATCAGGGCCATGTACACTCCACTTGGCATTGAAATGCAGGACATTAGATAAATGGGAATGGCTGATAGAGTTGCTTTCAACATTATAATTCTCCCCACCCATGATAACCACTTTGATTTCCATGACTCCATTCTCCTATCAATCTTTTCCCCAATTGGTTTCCAGGGTGAGGAAGATCTCAAGGATTTATCTACTGGAATCCCTAAGTAAGTGCATGGAAGTCTACCTTCCTTAAAACCTAATAAACTTAGTATATGGTTTTGGACTCTTGTTTTGACATGAAAAAAGAAAATCTGTGACTTCTCTTTATTGACTACTTGTCCCGAGGCCTTAGCATATATTGATAGCAACCTTTTCATCTGTAAGGCCTCTCCTCTACAACCTTTCCCAAAGAGAATTGTATCATCTGCAAACTGTTGATGTGTGATTGGCTGAACCAAAGATGTCACCTCCACTCCTCTGATAGAACTAGATCTTTGAAGGCTGCATAACTTCCTACCAAGAGCTTCAGCCATGATGATGAAAAGGAAGGGAGAAAGTGGGTCTCCTTCCCTGATTCCTCTTGAACTTTCAAAAAAACCACATGGATTCCCATTGATCAAGATGGAGAATTTTGGGGTAGAAATGCAGTAAAATAATAGGTTTATCCATGATTTGCAAAACCCAAACCCTTCCATGCATTTGGATAAAAATCTCCAATCTACTTTATCATATGCCTTTTTGATGTCTAGTTTTATGATCATACTTGGCTGCTTATTTTTTTGAATAGAATGAATTGCTTCTTGAGCAATTATCACTCCATCAAAGATGGATCTTCCCGAAACAAAGCCTGTTTGTTCTTCTCCTATAATTTTTTGCAATTTCTTTTTCAATCTGTTTGCAAGAGTCTTTGTCAGCACCTTATATATTGTGTTGCAAAGTGATATTAGTCTAAATTCATCTAGACATAGTGCTTTATCTTTCTTAGGAATTAAAACAATGAAAGTGTTGTTGATTTCTCTCAAAAATCTTCCTGATGATCTTGTTGTTTCTAATGCTTCAGTCATTTTCGAGCCCAAAATTGGCCAGCACTTCTGGAAAAAACCTGCTGGGAATCCATCTGGGCCTGGGGCCTTGTCTGGATGGAGCTGATTTAGTGCTTTCAGTATCTCTTCCTCCGTAAATTTTGCCATTAACATCTTATTATCTTCCTCTAAAATTAGCCTAGGGATAACTTCTAGCATCTCTTGTTGAGCTGCAAGATGTGAGCCTTCATGATTGTTAAGAAGATTTGAATAAAATTGAATTATCTCTTTTTGGATCTCAGATTGATCATCTAAGGATTTCCCATTATCATCATTGATTTTGTGGATTCTATTAGTGCTTCTCCTTTGTTTTGTACTGTTATGGAAGAACTTTGTGTTCTTATCCCCTTCTTCCAACCAAATCTCTCTTGATTTTTGCCTCCAAAAAATCTCTTCTTTGGCCAAAATGTCTTCATAATCCCTCAAAAGCTCCTTTTCCCTACAAAACATCTCTGAGTTCATGCCTTGTTGGATGACTTGTTCATTGAGGTCTTTAATGTTTTTCTCTATTGAGCTTTTTGAATAAAAAAAAAAAATTAAAGTGATCTTTGTTCCAACAAAGAATGTTTTTTTTAATTTTCTTCAATTTGGTCATAAAGCAAAAAATTTTAGACCCTTCAACATGACATTCCTTCCACCATTTTTCAATACATTTCACAAACTATTCATCTTTCATCCACATATTCTCAAATTTGAATGGGCATAGCAACGGTTTGATTTCTCCCAAAATTTCCAGCTGAATAGGATAATGATCTGATCCTGATGTTGGAGAAATGGAAGCTTTGAAATAAAACGGGAAGGTTGTTAAATCTCCTTTATAAAAGAACCTATCTAATTTTTCAGCTATGTTACTAAATCCCATTCTTCTGTTGTTCCATGTGAAGGTTCCATTCTCCAACTCAATTTCTAAGAGATTTTCTTTTAGCACCCAGTTTTTGAAGTATGTCTGAGGCTGAGATTCTCTTTGTAACCCCCTACTTTTCTCTGAAAGATGAACAATGGCATTAAAATCTCCTCCAATAATGTAGTTCTTTTTTGCCCAAATCCTAAATCTGTTGCTGATCTCTTCCCATACTTCTAGTTTCTTTTTTGTGGGGATTGGACCATAAACATTTAAAATAGAGAATTTCAAGTTAGAGTTTAGACTTCTTATTGTTCCACCAATCCAATTGGTACTACCTTCCAATTTGATAAAATCAACTCTTCTTGGATTCCACATATTTTCCAACCCACCTGAGGTTCCAATAGCCTCTTCAAATTCCATATTCCAACTTCCTATTGATCTATTAAATTTTACCATTTGATCAGCACTCATTTTTGTTTCCTGCATCATGACAATATCAGCTTTGAAGGAAAAAATGCAACGTTTGATCAAACGTTGCTTGTTAGGAGCATTTAAGCCCCTAACATTCCACAATATAACCTTCATTTCTCTTTGGGAAGGAACTTCCCCTTCCCTACATGCATATAGTCTGTGATTTTGGTTTGATCTTATTCATCCCCTTCTTCGAACCTTAAAAAAGCTAAGGATTTGTGCCCTTTTCCTTTCTTGTACTTTTCCCCACAATCTGGAGGCTTCTTATTTGATATTGATCTTTCAATCCCCAAGCTAAAGTTAAACACTTCAGACTTACTTGGAGATAGAGAAGGTGTCTCTGATTCTTCTAGTTGATCATCTCCATTCAGATTGCAACATGACTTCTCCTTATCCAAATCCTCTAAGAGTGACAATCCTTCCAAGTCCTCAATCCTTTCCTCTTCCTCTAGGAAATCTGGATCCAAAAGTTTGTCTACAAAGGAAAGCTTACTCTTCTCTTTCTCATTATCCTTTTTTGATAACGTGTTGTTCTCTACCATTCCAAAGAGCTCATATACTGCCTTAAGTCTAGGTGAGAGAGGTGGGCTTTGGGCTTTCTCCTCTGAATTTTTGATCAACATATTCTCTTTCCCTAGCCTTACATTAATATTTTTCCAATTTTTATTAGTAAGTGGAAATAACCCCCCCTTGATATCCTCCACTAGAGTGTTGTTGTCCACTAATCCAAGCTCTTTTAAGTTTGGTGGCTTCTGATTGTTGATCTCCTTAGAAGGATAATAGTCCAATTTGAGTTCGTTATCTTTATTCTCCCCCCTATTGACCCTGCAATTTTTCTCGTTCTCAACTGCTTATAGTTGTCTTTAAAAGGTGCAGAATGAGATCTTGATTCCATTTCTTTCTCCATTAGTCTTGCTGATTTTCTGCTACCGATATTGAGGTTGCTTGTGTGTGCCATATCAAAATGTGATTTTTGTCCCATTTCCAAATCCAATTTGTCTTTCATGCCCATACTCCTGATTTGCTTTTGGGAGGACGATTCACTGGTTTCCCTTAAGGCTGCCGATTTTCCATAATGTGACTAATCATCTTCTATGCTCAGTTGGTTCTCCTTTAGACTTTCCCCACTAACCTTACTCTGAGTAACATCTGATCCCTTTGTAATAGATTGTCTTTTACCTTTTTTCAATATATCAATGAGTCTTTCCCGTAGAATGTCATCACAATCTTGTCTTGAGTGTGATTCAGCAAACTCCTCCACAGCCTTTCCTTGTCTTCCTAATACAGATTTGTTGTTAAAATTAGCTACCTCTCTTAGATTAGTAGCTATACTTTCCTTAACCACCTTGCTCCTAACCTCCTTTGCTTGCTTTTCAGCCTCCCTTTCCTCATTTTTCTCTACTAATTCAATCTTAGATATCCACCTCCTCTTTTCTGCCCTAGAGTACTCCTGCTTATGAACTGAGTAATCCTCCAAACCCGTTCTTTCTACCAAAACCTGACCTGCTATCTCTATTATGATATTTTCTTGAACTTCTTCCAGCCATTGTTCAATTAACATCTCCATTTCTCGTTGACTGATGTTGGATGGTTTATTTTGGAGTGATCCATAATCCCCAATAGTTGAATTATCTTTATTAATTGAATTAATTTAATTAATTTAATTAATTTATATTTTCTTTTTCTTTAAAATAAAATTTAGAATTGATTTAGTCTTATTAATGTGTTTTATTTATTTTGAAAGAGGTAAGATATTATTGTATTAACCTCAATTTGTATGCATAATAAAATATCATGTTTCTTGTTACTTTTGTGTTGTTGAGTCTTGTTGCTCTTCTAATTGGCTATTATCTTTCCATCTTGCATGTAGTTGTTTCGATACCAGTATTTTGCTGTCATAATTGATTGGTAATGTAAATAAGAAATTTGGTTACCATTGATCATGTGTTGAGTCTCTTCTCATTACTAGAGTTAACTAAAAAAGATTCATCTCTAGAAACCTTAGTTTTGTTATAATTTTAGAAATTCGTAAAGATTTATAAATATACAAAAAAAAATAGGAATACATTACATATTAATGTTTATGTATTAGATTAGATAATTATTTATTGTTATGATTGCATTTGAAATGAGTGTTAGTAAATAAGGTCTTAAAGGAAATTAAAATAAAGATTATTAATTGGTCACTAAATGTTCACATTGTGTATTATCTAAGAGTATTGATAGATAGAAAGTTTAGGTAAATGAGTCGGAATAAAGTTGAAGGATTTAGACTCCCCTTTTATGTTAACTAATTAGCAAGTGTAAGTTAATTATTTTTATAGTGTTAGTAGATGGCTAGTAAAATTGCTTGGTGAATTTAACATTTGGAATTTGGTTATTAAAGGATTATACTAAGTGGTAATTTTAATATTAGGGTTGAAGGTTAGAAGAAATGTTTTAGAAAATTTCATTATCAAGGAAAAGAGATTGATGGAACTATATTTAGGTGATTGTTTTAAATATTTGGAAGTTAATAAAATGAATAAGGATATATTTAAGTTTGGAAAAGTTTATTGGTTATTTAATCGCTAATTCTTAAGTTGTTACCTAAGTGATCTTCTATTTGTATTAATAATATATATATATATATATATATATATATCTATATGAAAAGGTGGCATTGATTAATTACTAGATGGTAGGCATTAAATAATGTTAGAGTATGACCCTTAGTCAACTATTATGCTATCTTGGAAGCTATTGAGAAAACCTAGTTCTTGTTAAGAATTTATACTGTTCAATGGAGCCATGCTTACTTAAATATTATCCATATGAGACTCTATTTTAATTGATCTAATGTTAAGTTCCATAAGTTTGCAAATGCCTTCATATTATGGTTAATGAGCTTGTTGAATATATGTTAGTTACATAGTTTTCTTTTAATATCTTACGAGACACGACGGTACTCACGATCACGTTTCATTGATTGGTTGTGCCTTGTTATTTGGTTGTAATGCTTGAATAAGTGCTCTCATTGTATAAGTAGATAATTAGCAAAAGTGTGAAGAATTTGGTTGGTTGTTCAAGCTGAATTATTGGATTGGGTTTTCAAGTTGAGATGTGCTCGATGGATTGTTATCATTGTCATGAGTATTACTTTTATTCTACACTTTTCTCCTTTGTAGATTTTACATAGTCATTCTAGAGTCCCATTCAATGTAAGTTTCTTTGGGAACCCAAGTATTTGCATACCCTTCAGTTGGGAGTATATGAATACTGGTGTCATAGAATCCCTTGCTTTTCCTTTGTATGCCTCTGGAAGCAGTCAACTTGTAAGTGGTCATTGAGAGTGTTGTATGATATGTTTTGCTTGTCTGTCTTGGTCTTGGGTCTTTCCTGTCAACTCCTAGCACAGGGGGGTGGGCCTTCGAGTCCACATGGTCAGGTGGAACGTGTTATGCACCCCATTGGTTCCCAGTTTGTGTTCATGTTGTGGAAGTGGATGCAGAGTTACCAAAGCTTCTCTTGGTTGAAGACTGATCTTCGCCTTGTACCTTATTCTTCATTGATGTAATTACTCTTGTACTTGATGTACTCTTCTCATTGTTATAAGAGAAGCATTATGTAATGTATTAATGTAATCATGATGGGTTGTATCTGTGGAAATATGCTCCACAATTGTATTATGGAACTACGAATTGAATTGTAATAAAATGATGAATATCCTTTCCTCTCTTTTGATCATTAATGGTTGTTTGTCATCATTATGTAATCTTGGTTTTTAGTCACTTTCGTTGATTAAGTTAAGGATTCGTAATGATCATTCTGTGTACCCCAGAGGACGCGGATGACTTTGTAAATGTATAATTGATTTTCATGTAAGGAATGTACAAATTAATCTTATTCAATGTTTCACTTTTTAAAAAAAATGGTGGTGTTTGTTGTCCTTTAGGGTTCACGCGGCGGGGCGTTACAAATCCAAAATTAAAAATAGAATATTTTTTGATTGATTGTGATGCTTGGGATGTTGTTGATGCAAATGTTTAGAGGCCTATATTATTACTCAAGCATCTCAAAATAATGCAATGGAGTGAAAATAAAATGGTATAATTAGATTGTGCTTTGCATATTCCATTATTTTAAATGTCCATGAATAACCCACTCCAAATATTTATGAAAAATAGGAGAGATCTATCAAGCTAAATCCTTGGTGAATAAAATATTCTTGAGGAAAAATATCTATTGCTTGAGGATGGAAGAAGGTGGATAGAATGTAAACCACTTGGAATAATTTAATATTTTCATGGCTCAATTAAACTTTTTGGGTTTAAAGATGGGAAAGGAGGAAATATGTCAAAAAAAAATTATTTTTGTTGCTAGACTCATGGGTCATTATAGTCATGGCCATTGGGAGCATTTCTATCACTTTAAAGGTAGAGGACATTTTTGGTTCTTTGCTCCATAAAGAGATGAGGAGGAAGGTATCTAAGTGACAAAGATACTTTGAGTGTTCGAGAAAGACAAAAGTAAAGAGGCTAGCATCACAAATCTAGATTCGAGTCCAAGGGGAGATCTAAATCGCTTAGAAAGTCCAAAATAATTTGCTAGAACTACATTAAACTTGACCACTTTTGAAAAGAGTGTAAGGAAGAGAAGAAAAATAAGAAGAAAATTTATTCTAATTCTAAGTTCAAGAAAGAAGATAGTGACACATTCATTGTAGGCCTTCATGCAATAGTCTTAATTCATTGACAACCAATCTTGGTAGTTAATAGAAAAAGTCTGCTTATTCATTAAACTTGCGCCATTGATTTGAAAGAATTGGCCTTAACATAAACATAAAGCACAATAATGATCTTCATGCAGTTTCATCAATAGTCTTAACTATCTAATTTACCCTCTTTCCCTCTTTGAGAAACAAGTATGAAGCTCTCTATTTGAAAACCACCCATAAATATTCAATGAAGTACCTTTTGCAATACTTATAGTCATAACCCTCTTCCAAATCCTATGACTATCACTTTGATTGGACTGTTCTTCATCACTCCAAAAGGACTCTTTATCACAGTGAAATGAACTAAGAGTGCTTATTGCCACCCTCATACTATGCTCATACACTGTTATGATTGAAAACCTTATCTCACTATCATTTCCCCTGGATAGATCTATTTTCATTTTTTTGTCATATGATATACCTGCACTATATCATTCCTTTAGTTCTTTGCCTACTCTGTAGAAGATTTGCCATGGTGCACTGTTATGGTGAACTGACCTCTAAATTTTCCCCTCTTCTTAGTCTACTTGGTAACATGGTAACTTTAGGCCTGTTACCCTTTCTTCAAATCTACCCTCATGTCGCCATATGACTTTCATAATCTTTTGATAGTCCTCTTGACAAGTTATACCCTCCCACTCTTACTTACCTTCTCAAAACTTCATGTTGTGATGTGTCCATTCCTATCTTCATGAACATGATTGGGAGCCTCTCCTTGGCTATCAAGTGGCATGTATTGGGCCATAATGGCTCCGATTTCTGAGTTCATATATGATCTAAGTCTATATTTATATACCACACAACCTCATATAAAAACAATTGCCAAGAAAAATGGAAACCCCATACTATAACCCATCCAACCTTTGCTTGCTTAGTAAAAAGGAGACCTCAATCTAATCCCTGTCATCCACAAAGGTTATGGAGAAAAAAGGTTTGATCACTAGGTTGATTCTGAACCTTGTGTCTATAAGAACATCTATTGTCAACTTACTTTTATTAGCTTGCATAACTAGAGATAAAGGTAAAAGACACTCTGAAGTCATAGAAATCACAAATATTGTGTTCATCTCCTCTTGCTTGTCTTACATTTGACTTAATTTACTTTGAAATTTCTATAGCCCATATGAATTCCTTCCTCAAAACCCAATTGAGTTCCATCATGAACAATACCTCTGTCATGCTTGATTCTTATCTATTGATATTTAGACACACTATCATCAACATGTCATTTTAGTTATAATATATTATGATCTAAACCTTCATGTTCATACATCCTATTAGGAAGGGATGAGGGTATTATGCAGTTGTAAGTTCTTTTATCAACATGACCAATCAAAGAATTTGTAGAAGTTGTATTCTTGGAAACACTACAACAAATGGAACCAACAAAAGTTGCATTCCTCTTGAACTCTAATTACATGGTAAGCCAGTCTTGGATCTCTGTTGCTTAAAAGCAATGAAAGCATAAAACCTTTGGAAAATTTAACAACCCTATCCTCCATTTTTTAGCTTTGAACACTTTCAAATGAAATTTGGGTCTCTTTTGAGTTGGTGGGTGGAAAACATGATGAGTATGTTGATGAATTGTTGTTAATGGGTTATTTGGGACAAAATCAGTAAGTGTGAATTGACTAGCATGGTTGATAGGAAGGTATATGAGCTACACTTTCATGAAATGGAGGGCAATAATTTATTTCATGAAATGAAGACATTGTGCAGTGTCAAACAAGCTAGAAATTAATAAAAATATTCTAAAAATTAGAATTATGAAGACTTATTTTTGTAAAAACTTGAAGTACATACCAGCACTTGGTCTTTTTGAAACCAGTAGAATAGACTTGGAGTCTCCAGATGTGTGAATTTTTTTCCTCCAAAGGCAGACATTACTAATATTCACACCAAATATCAGCAATAATAGGATGAATTATGAACTGTGATAGTTCAAATAGTCCCACCAGGCGTGCCAAAAATTGTTGTCACAAATGCACCCTTTGCTAAGAGATGAAATCACTCAACCACTTCATGAAACATGGGATGATCTACCTGAGTGTGGGCTTAGATTGTGGAGATCAACCTCCAGAGAGGGTTGGTTCCCTTGGAACTTCACCTAATCTAACCTATGCTACTGTTGCTTGTTGAGAAAAGAGAGAAGGAAAACATGAAAATGAAACCTAAAAGGAGAGCTCAAAGTTTATTATTTCACAAGGCTATCCTATTAGACACCTAGCCAACATGCAGGCCATAAAAGTACCACAAGTCATGCTTGCACCTAAGCATGAAATTGTAGCTAAAGAAGAATGCACTCAACTCACTTATTTACTTCAAGATAGCAGTATGTATGGCCAATATGAAGAGGTAAGTGGCTATGTTTTATTTCTTGAAGAGTTATTGCAAAAGATAGTTAGGAATTTGGCATTTCTTCACTTTCTCTTGGTTGCACATAAACATGTGAAGGATTGTAAATTGATAAGAAAGGGAAGGTATTTTAAGGAACTAGTCAATGGTTTTGTTTGAACAAGTTTTATTTTTGGTTAGAGTAGGTTAGGATAGGTTTCTTTTCATGTCAATAAGTGTTGATGCATAATGTTTTAGATCTTGTTTTCTTCAAGTGTTGAAGCACAAGTAGTTAGGTGTTTAGTTAGCTATCCTTGAGGTGTTAACAGTTGGTTATCAAGTCTGTTTTTAGTTTGTCTTAGACTCTCTTGAATCATGTGCCCAATGGATATGCTAGGCTACTAGTCTTTTACGTTTTAGCAAGCAAAACCCCCTTAAAGGTCACTAAGAATGTTAGCCTATTTTCCCCATTTGTTGCAAAATAGCCTTTAAGACATCATAGGTTATTTTCCAAATATTTAAGGGGTCTTGAGTCATGATTAGCCTTAACTCATGGTTAAAAGGAAAAGTGAATTTTGCATCAAGCCACACCATTTTAGTTAAAAATGGGTAAATTATGTCTCTTTAGAAATCCTTAGAAAGGGTCAAAAGCACATTGCATAATGGAGGGAAGCCTCTTCATTAAGTAGTTCAAGTTTTTCTTTGACCAAGCCAATTTTCTTAAGGTTTCAAGAGCTTCTGCAGGATACAATAGTGGCTAAGTCATTTATCGAGTATCATGGAACCCTTCAAGGTCGTAAAAATGGTTGGAAAGCTCACAAGGTTCATTATTTCTCTTCAATAATAGGAACATGCATGTAGAGGATGAAGAAAATATTATAGGTTTGTTTGCTCTTTTAAACTCTATCACTGTAAGAAGGAGATACTCATATTCTTTAGGTTCTCTACATTTTGGGCATATTTTTCTATGACAAATGCATTGATGATAAGTTCAACAAACAAAGCATCTACTAGCTAAAGAAGCAACAGTTGGAGTGCGATTCAACTACCATGATATTAATTCAGGAGTCTTTTTTGCATCCAACACTTTAAGTTCATTTGTATCTCTGTTAGATCTATGCCAACAACATAGAAACAGTCCATATGCCCTAGAAGCCATCAATGTCCTTGTATTGTTTCAAAACCCAGCAAGCTCTGCCAGTTTTGAATCCTCAATGTCCAAAACTGTCATATTTAACATGGGTAATGATCATTATGAAAAAAAGTTTAGTCATAACTCAAAATATTCCTACTTTACAAGCATCCTCATGAGAGCCATTGATAGCAATGAAAGTGAAGATACAAATGGTAATGAAGAGATATTTCTTTCAATAAATCAGGGAAAAATAGACCCAACTGTGGTGGTAATCTTGTCTGCATCCTTACAGTTTGATCTACCTGTTCAGATGGGAGAAGAGACAATGATAGTTAATAGGAAAGGGGTTTCAAAAAGTTAAGGAGGTTCCAACTTTGTTTCTTTTTGGAGATTATGATATAAGCTTATCTCAAGGCTATTGCTTCTGTTTGCAAATTTGAAGAAGTTTAGGAATCTGCTTCTATAAGAGGTATAAGTGGTATAATAATATCACATAAGTATGATGAAAATGGGCCTAAGATGACTGGAGAATTTGACAATGAAACTTCATGAGGATGATAATGGCATATTTTCAATGGGTATTTTTAGTAATAGTTATTAATGACTCCAATTTTTCTCTAAAATGAAGGATCTAATGAAGCTGAAGATAAAAACCTATCTTGGTCAATGGATATGATTATGATTGTAGTGGTCACACAAGTCATCATGGTGGTCGCAATATTCATCATGAAAGGTCAAGCCTTCAATTATGGTGTTAGTGACTTTGATTATTGAAATGGGACTAATTTCCAAGTTAAAAATGTGATGGTTAAATTGATTCCGTAGATTAATTCCAAAAAATTCTATGCACAAATTTTAATCTAATATAATATTCCCAATTTAATAGTTTGAAATTAATTGAATATAATAAATTATTCAACAATTATGTTCAAATATATTCAATCATGCCATAAATAAATTATTAATTCAATAAACTCAAAGGATTAAAACAACTTTATTGCTTAGATAATTTATCAGGCATTAATACTTATCTTTTGCAATGTGTAGAAGAAATCTCAACTATTGTTGGAATGGACCCTAGTTCAGCCTCTTCCTTCTATGAGTAGTCTGGGAGGAAAGCATACATTACTGCTCTACATGAGTGTTGGTTCCACTGGAACAATGCTCAACACTCTTGCCACAAAACCATGCACTGGCTAGGACTATCTTGAGTGCATGCACTTGTACCCCAGGTTGGACACACACTATAGACATGCACCATCTCTATCTTGCTCACAACCTACTAACTTGGAACCCAATTCCAACAATGTGTTGTACTTGTTTTTCTCCTTTTTTCTTTGTGTCCTCAAATTATTTAGTTTTCATGGGTTTTATACAACTCAAAGGGTAGTTCCAACTGACACACCCTTTTGTAAATAATTGCATTACACATCTTGTGAAAACTCTAATAATTATTCTATTACATTTATTTCTTGAACTATTATATTGGTTCTATTTACTTTTCTTCTTTCTTCTTTCTTTCTTTCCACGAGGAAAAAGTCACATAGTAATTATCTCCTTGTAAATTAGCTGTTGTCCTCAGTAGCACATGAGATGCATCTACATCGCAACTTAGAAAACACATAATCAATAATTGAAGAATTTGATATTAAATATAACTATTCTTCATAATATCTCATATATATATTTACTTCAACTATATCCTTTTCTTCTCTTAATTCATAGATATCTCCCTTTTTCAATTGTATTTTAAGTTAACAAGTAATTACAAGAAAGTCATCATTTTTTTTTCAATGACAAGAGAGTTATACATACATACATATTAGGAATTTTCAATCAAAGAAACTAATGGTATTTTATGTGTTTACTCACATATATTTCAACCTTATCAATTTTCTCTCATGTAACCAATTTTCTTTAATATAGATATTATAATCACTTACATGTAACTTCAACATTAAATTTACAAAATTATTATCATGTGTTGACATAACATATACCTAGTGAAATGGAAGACATATCCCATACTATGTAGTCACTTGTCCTTGAACTATATAATCAATATACTCAAAATATATTCTAAGATGATAATCATGCATTTTGGACTACATGAGTATCCTCTTTTCTATATGTCAAGTATAATTGAATGAAAATAAATACAATAGTTTATAAGACACATTTACAAAGTTATTGGGTCGATCAAGTCCAATAACAAAGTACAATATAATAAAATATGGTAGTCTTTTTACTCATCTTAACATGAATAAAACAATAGTAAATTATTAACATGCCTAGAGTACTTCATAGAGAAACATTAGAAAGTTAATCTTTCATTAAATCTAATAGGAATGCACTTACCTAGAATAAAACTATATTAATCAGAATGCCTCTAGTATCTATAGCTAACCCATCCATTATTATTTCTTAATGTTGTTGACCAATCAAGGTTCATGTTCCATGAGATGGGACTCATTAAACAAAATTATTTCTTTATATCCTTCTTCATGTAAGGAGGTTCACTATAGAAAAGTTCTACACTAGTGATCCTATGAGCACATATAGAAATCTTTTGTTGGGCCTCCCATTTTCATCAAAAAATGTAGTCCAATATTTCTCAATTTGACTATGACACCATTTTCTACCAAAATATGATTTGGCTTGAGATTTTTATAAATGAATTCTAACTTGTGAAGATGAGTCAAGGCCTTCACTACATCTTTTAATATTGTTTCAACTATGGAAAAATGAAAATTTTAATGTATTTGGTCAATCTAACCCACATATGAGTAATGAGTATATTTAAAATTAGAGGTGGTTTCTCCCCTTGTAAGAATTTGACATGTCTCCATGTCTAAGGCTAAGAGAAACATTTTAGTTCCTTATCTTGGAAAACATCGTATTATTTTAACCGATGTATTCTAATAACTCGATATTTTACCAATTTTAAGACAAAAATGATCATAGGACTTGTGGGTTATGGTGTAACGCTCCGCCAAGGAACCCCAAAGGAACAAACCGAACTAACCCAACTCAAGCTAGATTTTTTTTTTGAAACTAAAGCATTATTACAAAACAACTAACTTAATGGACGTGTGGAAAAAATGACGCTAATCTATCCTCTAAGGTTCCTTAACGTTGTAACTTAACAACATAAAGACATAAGATAATCTGTATCTAAATTAAACTTATTAATTACATTAAACATTAAAGAAGAATACATAATTATAGAAGAACTAAATTCATTTTAGATCCCAAATCCAAATGTTCCTATGATAAGAGATTCATCAACTACTACAACCCACATAATAACATTAATACAACTTTCATCTTACATCCTATAATTCATCACATTTAGGTTACATCAATTTACATCATAGTACAACATCCACCTTACAGGTGTATCCAGTGTTACAATTACATCAAGATTGAATAATACAATGATATAAGAATCATCTCCTAATCTTCCAGTGAACTACATCCAAGAGAAACATCTGAAGATTGAAGCAACACCAATCCATGCAAGAGCAGGTCCAAGATACTTGATGGAAGAAGGTGACAACCACTCGACCATGTGGACCTGAAGGACCACCCCCCGTGCTAGGAGATAAACATATGGCCCACGGGCACACAAACAAGGAATACCTAGAAAAACTCGCAACCAACCTCCATGGGATAAGGATGAACAATGGGATACTAGAAAGGGGTCCACATAATAAGGTAACTCTAGTGGGACAATGCAACATAAACAAGGAAAATAGTGTGCACAAGGGAAGAGCGTCATCACATATCTTGTCATGGGTTGTCCTAGTAGGTCTTCCTAAGCCCCGACCCCCATCTTGGGTTATCTTGGCAGCCTCTCCCAGCCCCCGGCCCCCATACAAACTCATGTGGAACCAACATATCTTTCATGAGGACAAGGTAGTTGATCTTTCCATTCCAGGCCTTCCCATATCATCTCAAGCCTAAATGAGCACTTGAGCCATGAGTGAGGCATATCATTATCTTAATTAATGTGATTAACAACCCAAACCCCTTAGTTCATTATTTAGGCTATCACTTGTTAAACAACTCATCCTATGGGTTGTCTCGATGATCACTTTAAGATCCCGACCCCCATGGAGGGAAACTCTTCCTTATGCCACTAAACCACCCCAAACCAACATAAGGCTCAAGACACTGCCACAAGACCGTGATCTAAGTGGGGTCATACTACCACAAGAACATTAAACACCCACAACACAAACATAATACACATAAAAAATAAAATGAGTAGTGTTTGCTTAAACTAATAAATCTAATTTATGTGAAATTTGGAATCTTTTACCTTACCAATGATGAAAGGAAAATATTAAACAACAAATACATTGCATAGTTTAGATTTCAAGACTAATGTAGCTATCCCTCAAAAAATTCAAGTCAATCACAAACCATAGAAAATGCCCAGAAATTCTAATAATAAATTCCATAATGTTACAAAAATATGTAAATATTGCATTGATGAAATGGATTTATATCCTTGTCCACAAACAAAAATATTGGCCTAGTATAAGCTTCCAATTTAATATAACATAATTATTCAAAAAAATAAAGAAAAAAAAACCAACATAAGAGTTGTATCTTCCCAAGTTGCATCGTATGGATATTATTGGTCCCATTATAACATAATTTGAGTAGATTGATTGTTACACAAATCGAGACTACACTCATCTAAAACTTTACTAGGTTCAAGGATGACTCAATCCTTTCTACGCATAGATTCGACCAATTTAACAAATTATTTTGGTCGATCATGTACTTTCTCAACAAGACAATATGAAAAATCATAATTTTGAAAGAGATAAGGTGGAAGAGCTAGTTGATAACCAATTAAAGTGATAAAATATATACTATTTTGAATGTTTTAACAAATGTGGGAGCTATTTTAAAAAAAAAAAAAATTTAGTAGAGCTTTTCATGGTCCTTAATCTCAAAATCAGTTTCTTACCAACTTGATAGCTACTTGGTTACCATTTCAAGTCAACATACATCTTTTACCTATCAACTGCTTTGTTAGGAGTCCAATTTTAGGTCATTAAATATTTTTCTAATCTACTTCAAGTCAAAAATGAGAAAAACGGGTGCAAAATCTAATCTTATTTTTAGCTAATTTAATGTTATTTCATAGTTAGGATTCAATTTATATTGCTTCCCTTTTTGTTGAAAATAAGTCATGGGATTAACTACTCATGAGTAGTACTCCATGAATTCCTTGTAATACTAAGAAAGCCCCATGAAGCTCCTCAATTTTGACACATTAGTAGGAGGTGGCCAATTAATTAATACTTTATCTTTATATCGGTCAAATACAAAACTAACATTTTTATATATGAAATGTCCCAAATAGCTAACTTCTTTCTAAAATAAAGAGTATTTAGACAACTTAACATAAATATTTTCTATCTTGGGAATTGTAGAACTAAATTTAAATGTTTTTTATGTACTTGCATGTTGCATGAATAGATATGTGTAACATTAATAAAACTAGAATAAATGTATCCAACATGTCTTGAAATACACAACAAATTTGTGAATGTTGTAGGTGGATTGGTTGACCCAAATGACAAAATTGTAAATTCATAGTGGATATACTTTATTCTAAAGGAATTTTTATGGACATCTTCATCCTTTATGTAGACCCTTAAAAGTTCCTGGTCGGTATTTCACATCTGATTCTGATTAATTAACATCATTTCCTCCTAAATCATTTTTGCACTAACCAATTAATTAAATAATATTTATTATTTAGTTAAATTCATCAACTTCTACTATTAGTCAAATAATTAACTTTATTGGATTAATTCACTTTCTTCTAACTAATGTTCATCCTATTTAATTAAAATCAAATCATTTAATTAAAGTCCCCCTAAGTCCTCTCATTTGATTAAATAAATTAAACTATTTAATTAAATGTCACAAATCCCCTAACCCACTCAATTTGATTAATTCTAAATTAATTAACTGTAATCACTCTCTAATCTTCATTACCCATTTCTCTAGCTTTTGACTCAACCTTGGTCAACTAAACCCATGATCAACTAACCAAGTTGCACATGAAAATCATTTATTTTAATTAACTAAATACCCTATTTATTGTTAGATTCTGTGAGAAGTGAGAACCGAGCCAGCATCTGATGTTGGTCATAGATCACATGCAATTTCATTCAACATATGGTTGAAGATCAAAATAGCATAATGAAGAGAAATCTAAAATGAGAGAAAAATAGAGACAAGGCAAGAGAAAATGTAGAATACTCTCAATACTCCCACTGAGTGATCACCAAACTAGCCGAACTAGTTAAGGTGAGAGGAGAGTGCTCAATATATAGAAAAATAAGGGCAAATACATCCAAGAGGTGCATTAACTCCTACTACCCATAAAAGGTGGGAGGTTATCACCTACTTGGTAAATGACAAAACATGTGGCATAACCTCCTTAGGTGAAGATAAAGAGGAGGTGGCACATAAAGCCGAAAGAGGGTGAGAAACCCAACTACCCCATAACCTACCTAGGTAAAAATAGAATAGTTGTTATGAGAGGTGGCACAACAAACCAAAAGAGGATGTGTAACTCAACTACCCATGTGTGGGGAGAGAGTGACACATGTAGCCGATGTATTTCGCCACGTTTCCTCATATTAACCACTCCTAATATACCTAAGGAAGCTTAAATAATGTGTAGGAAAAAATAAATACCCCTAACATAAGGAAAATAAGAAACCTACACTAACATCCCCCTTAAGTGTAGCTTAGGTGGGTGAAAAATGGGTCTCGGCAAATGAAGCCATGTTAGGTACCCATGTACATAGAGATCCCCCAATAAGAAGAAGCCCCCCTAAATAGAGAGAGTAGAATGAAGGACTAAGAATCCCCTCCTGAAGTAGACACCTATTGTACCCCAAGCAAAGCTCACAAATGAAGGAACTTGCTCTCTATGAAGAGTTTGGTGAATATGTCTACAATTTGCTTCAATGTAGAACAATACTTAAGATCAATGATGCCTTCCTGAACTAGCTCCCGAATGCAGTGCATATGAATCTCAATGTTTTTCATCCTTAGATGATGAACTAGATTCCTTGAGATCTGTATTGCACTCTGATTATCACAAAAGATGATTGTAGTCTTTCTGATTGAAATAGAAAACTCAGTGAGAATATTTTGAAGTCAAATAGCCTCAGTGGTGGCATTAACTGCCCCTCGATACTCAACCTCTATAGATGAAAGAGCAACTGCAGACTACTTCTTGCTCGACCAACAAACTAGACCAGAACCAAGTGAGAAGCAATACCCAAAAGTAGACTTGCGATCCTGAGAATCGCCTGCCCAATTTGAATTTGTATGTCCCACCAAGTCAATATCCATGCCCGCTACATAGTGAATCCCATAATTGTGAGTACCCTGAATATAGTGGAGGATCCGCTTAGTTGCCTTCCAATGCAACTGATGTGGCTCCTGCATGAATCTAGAGACCATGCCCATAGCATATAAAATGTCAGGTCTTGTATGAGTCAAGTAGATGAGACTCCCAACAAGTTGTTGGTATAAAGTGCCATCAACCAAAGGTGGGGAACACTTAGCCTCAAGTATGAGCTCTGACAAAAATTGAGTCGGTGCAAGCTTACAATCAGCCATGTGAAATCTAGAGAGCATATCAAGTGCATACTTGGGTTGTCCAAGAAAAATGCCTGAAGATGATTGAGTGATCTTAATCCCCAAGAAGTAATGCAAAAGACCCAAGTTAGACATCAAAAATCTATCATGTAGAACAGTTTTCACTGCCTTGATCGTGGACGAGTGACTCCTTGTGATCAATAGGTCATCGACATAGAGAACCAAGAAGGTGAGAGTGTCATCCTACTATAGAATGTATACGTTTGGATCAGAATGGCATCGTTTGAATCCAACTATTAGAAGGAAGGAGTCCATCTTGGAATACCAAGCTCGAGGAGCCTATTTGAGGCCATAGAAAGACTTTCGAAGTCTACACACAAGTGAAGGATCCTATACAAACCCCTATGGCTGCTCCATGTAGATTTCCTCCTGAAGGTCACCATGAAGAAAGGCACTCTTCACATCCATATAATGAACTTCCCAACAATGTGTTGCAATTATAGCAAGGATAAGTCAGATGGAATTCATCTTAGCAACTAGAGAAAAAAATTTAGAGTAGTCAATCCTGGGAACCTGGGAGAATCCTTTTGCTACCAAGCGAGCCTTGTGCTTGTCAACCAACCCATCTGCTACAAATTTTGTTCAATAGATCCACTTGCATCGAACAATTTTTCTTCCCTTAGGAAGAGGAACTAAATCCCATGTGTGATTCCTCTCTAAGGAATTGAACTCTTCTTGCATTAGAGCATCCCACTCAAGAATACTAGAAGCTTCTCAAAAAGAATGTGGATCAGAAGTTGAAGCAATGAAGAGATGTAGAGCCTACTGAAATTATGATTGTGTTCTTGTGTCTGATGGATCACCAACCCAATCACATGTTGACTCCAATGTCTGTCTAGCCCAAAGAGGTGCTAAGGTTGGAGAATCTGGAGGAGAATCATCAACGTCTAAATGATGACTAGAAGAGGAATGTGAATTCTCATCATCACTATCACCATCTGAAGTGGAGGAAGAAGACTCCTCATCAATATTAGGAGGATTAAGATCCTCTGAAGAATTATCATCATGATGCAAAATCTCCAATGTGATGCTAGATGGAGAAGTGGTAGGAGAAGAACTAAAAGAGATCTCCTCAAAATGAACACTCCTCTCAATGAACAACTCGTGAGTGGTGGGATGGAGAAGCCTATAACCTTTGACATCATTTGGATACCCAAAAAATATACAAGGCTTGCTCTACAGATTCATAGCCTTACATTTCTTTGTTGGAATATGGGCCCATGCAAGAGAACCAAACACTCAAAAGTGCTTAATTGTGGGTTTCTAACTAGTCCAAGCTTGAAAAGGAATTATCCCCTTCACAACTTTGTGAGGAACTCGATTCTAAATGTAACACGCATAGTTGATGGCCTCTGCCCAGTTTTGAGGTGCCAAAGATTTGTAGTGAATCATACAATTGGCCATCTCCTTCAAAGACCTATTCTTGAATTATGCGACACCATTTTGTTGAGGACTATATGGAACTATGTGTTGCATGTTGATTCCTTCTAAAGCACAAAACTGTTCAAACTAATTGTTAACATATTCACCCACATTATCTGTTAGCAAAATCTTGATGAACTTCCTAGATTATTTCTCTACAAAGGCTTTGAAATCTAGAAAATGATCAAAGACTTCAGACTTTTGTTTGAGAAAATAGACCCAAGTGTATCTAGAGAGATTATACATAAATGTCAAGACATATCTAGCCCTGCTGAAAGATGGTTGTGGAAATGGTCTTGCCAAGTCACTATGTACCAACTCCAATAGATTTGTAGCTTTCCATGCTTTTCCTTTATCATATTTCTCCTCAAGATTCTTACCAAGAATGCATCCTTGGAAAACTCCATCAAAAAATTGAATAGAAGGCAACTCTGAAACCATGTCATGTTGACTGAGTTGCTACAAGTAACGGTAGTTCAAGTGGCCAAACCGTTGATGCCACAAAAAACTCACCTCATATGCATGAGTGAATAAGATTGTCAAAGGAGAGTCAAGAACAAAGTGAGAAAATTGATATAGTCTAGACTAGTGATCTACTTTTCCCATAGCAACTATAGACCCATTATGCATTTCATTGATTACCACTATATCTGGAGTGAACTCAACTCGCTTTCTAGAACCAATGTGAGTGATCTGATAAAAAGATATGAGAGTAGTTGAAAAATATAGAACACAAAGAACATCCTCAAATTTCCCTTCACCCACATCAATAGACCCTCTCCCATGCACTTCAACAGGAGTTTCATCACCCATAAGTATGGTAGGCATAGAACATGACTCCAAAGAGGTAAAATTATCCTTTAATGAGGCCATGTGGTGCAAAACACCTGAATCAATGATCCAAGACTCTAGTTGTGAAGCAATAACAACTAGGGCCTTTCCCTTTCCTTTCTCCTTACTTTTGTATGTTTCCTTAGAAGAACCTTCTGATGAACTCTATTTGACTAAATCAGGCACCTTGATATTGTTCTTTTCTAGAAGATGTGAAAGGTGGTCAATTTTTTTCTTTAAATATATATGTTCATCATGGCTAGGCCTCTTACAATAAGAACATTTAACCTTCTCCTTCTTAGGTTGTTCACCTTTTGATGAAGAGGTCTGATTATCTATTTTTGAAGTAGCATATTTCTGATCTTTCTTCTTCTCTCCTTGGTTCTTTTGCTTCTTATCTTCCTTATTAGACCCTTTTTATTCTTTTGTGCCCTAATTAACAACCAAGGCATGTGAATTAGAGGGTTTAATTGTACCCATTAGAACCAATTTGTCCTACTCCCTAGTGATTTCTGTAGCAAAATCATCTAATGAAGGCATTTTATAGGGCACATTTTGTAGAATAGAATGTAGAAACAAATATTGAATAGTTAGGACCAAGCTTAGAAAGAATACTCAATATCAGTTGCTTATCATCTTTCTTGATTCCACACTGTTCCAATTGCAATCTAATAGCTTTGAATTTTGTGAAGAAGTCTTGTATGGTGTCAAAATTTAAAGGACTTAACCCTATGAGTTCATTCTCCAATTGATGACCCCTTAACTCATCCTACTTACCAAAGAGGTTTTCCAATGTTGTCCATACATCATTCGTTGTTTTAGCAAACTCAATATGAAAAAGTAGGTCTGGAGATACTGACATACACAAAGTACCAAAAGCTTCATCACATTTGTTAAACCATTTAATCTTTTATGCATCATCTTATGGTTCAGTTTCAAGTCCCATTGTTACACAATGATATCCATGTCTTTTCAGATATATTATCATCTTATATTTCCATTTAAAATAATTATATGGAGTTAACATTGGAACTGTAGATGCATCCATGAGAGCAGAAAAGAAGATTGCAAAGAAGAATGAAAAGTGTGAAGAAAGAAGACACACGAGACACACCCCCTTTCCACTAGTCTCAAAAATCACCCCCCAGATATTACAGTGTTGGCACTTTATGATTAGTGCTTTTACAAGGATTTTCCATATTACAAGGCTTTGAAGGATCTTAATAGCCAAAATTACAATATTTGATACAAATTAATTTTCAAATAAAAAATGGAAAAATAACATTGTAGTTGTGTTTTACTCTTCAATATCTTTCCAACACTTTTTTGTTTTTGAAAAAATGGATTACAAAAATGAAAGATATGACTTATTGAAGATAAAAAAAAGTAGCTGATTCCACCTACAATATCTGATTGAAAAAGGAAAAAACAATTATACAAACCTTCGTCGATGGAAAGTGCTCATTTCTAGCTTTCTGAAAAGTACTCATTTGTGAAAATCTAACACCCGAGGCAAAAGTTATGCAATTTTGAAAAAAGTTGCAAAATCTGCCTATTAAAAATGACTCATGCCTTTTTCTAATTTGGTTTCTCCAAAATTTATCAACTTTTTGCAAAATGTAATGACTACCCATATGGTTTTTTGATGTTGGGAATAAACCCCAAAAATCATTTTTTCTTGAAAATGAGTCGAAGCCATATTTTTGAAGCCAAAATGAAAATGGCTCCAGTAAAGAAATTCAAGTTTTTAACTCTAATTTTCTTTACTGTATCCTCCAATCTATGATTTTGGTGAAATAAAAGTCAATTATGACTTTCTCAAACCTTCTGGACTCTTTGGAAATGTTGAAAAGGCTTTCAATATTACCAAAAAGCTACAAATCACCTAGATCTTACAAGAACAGATATATGCAAACTAGATTAAATATATGCTTATTTTTCCTTTAAACTATTTTGATTCTTCAGGTCATACGAGGATAGAGGAGAAGAGCATACTTGGTTTTTATGGAAAAATATTAGCTTTCTATTAGTCTCAAATCTCTCAAAAATTTAGAAAAACAATGAGCTATACCAGACAAAATAGCTCTAATACCATGTTAGATTCTGTGAGAAGCGAGAACCGAGCTAGGATCTGATGTCAGTCATAGATCACATGCAACTTCACTCAACAGATGATCAAAGATCAAAATAGCAGAATGAAGAGAAATCTAAAATGAGAGAAAAATAGAGACAAGGCAAGAGAAAATGTAGAATACTCTCAATACTCCCATTGAGCGATCACCGAACTAGCCGAACTAGTTAAGGTGAGAGGAGAGTGCTCAATATATAGAAAAATAAGGGTAAATTCATCCAAGAGGTGCATTAACTCCTACTACCCATAAAAGGTGGGAGGTTATCACCTACTTGGTAAATGAAAAAACATGTGGCATCACCTCCTTAGGTGAAGACAAAGAGGAGGTGGCACATAAAGCCAAAAAAGGGTGAGAAACCCAACTACCCCATAACCTACCTAGGTAAAAATAGAATAGTGGTTATGAGAGGTGGCACAACAAGCCAAAAGAGGATGTGTAACTCAACTACCCATGTGTGGGGAGAGAGTGACACATGTAGCCGATGTATTTTTCCATGTGTCCTCATATTAACCACTCTTAATAAACCTAAGAAAGCTTAAATAATATGTGTAGGAAAAAATAAATACCCCTAACATAAAGAAAATTAAAAAACCTACACTAACATTTATCCTCACAATGGCATATTTCTTGGAATATTCCTCCCAACCACCCCTTCATTCAATTTCCCTCCAAATGGCTTTAAAGCCTCTTACAAACTCATAAATACCTCTTACAAAGGAATTTAATCCCTCTTACATGCCATCTTGTCTCTTACAAGGGCATTAACCTCACATACATTCTCAACAACATTATCTAACACCCTCAACCATATTCATTCAAATCCCTTACATCCTCTTAACTCTGCACATTCCCCAAAATGTGTTCCACCTCCATCCATTAGCCTTGTGACAAGTGTCACATTCCTATTGGCTCTCATTCTAATCCCACATTCACTAATTTCACTCTCTCTTCAACCCTTGAATCCTATAAGTAGAGGCTTTCTCTACACAATATGGATGCACAATCTCATGCAATATTACTATAGGCATTTTCACTCATAGTTATCACTCATCTACACTCATTTTCATCATATTTTAGCTTGTTTTTATCATCTCATGCACTTGGAATCAATTTCAACTTGGATCTTATCAAAGGAATTGGGAAAGGGCTAATTTCCACATCAAAGGAGCACCAATCCCCCTATGGGATGGAGGTGTGGTTGATTTAAATAGATTACATGCTCTTATTTGCTCTCTTTCATGCTTTTACTTCATGTTTTCATCTTTGTTCAATCAAGAATCTCATAGGGAATGCTTTGTTTTTTATTTCTAACTTGACTAACCTTGTTTGTTTGTCTCTTGTTAGCTAGTTTCAAGTTGGCATTCACATTTTAGCACTAGAAACAATTGAGGGGTCTATAGGGAAGGCTTCAATCAATTAGAAGATTCATAGCATAGTTGGCCAATAAAACTGTCCCCTATTCTCATCTACTCCATAAGGGAGTAACCTATAAATGGGACAAGAAATGTGATCAAGAATTTAATCAAATCAATAAATAGTTGCTAACATTGTCATTCCTCGTGCTACCAATCTAGAACAAACCATTAATCCTTTACATTTCAGCTACGATGGTAGTTCCTGGTGCTCTTTTGGCTCAACATGAATGAACAAGGAAAGAAAGAGCCATCTACTACATCAGTAGAACCCTAGTGAGACATGAGCTCAACTACATGTTCATTGAGAAGGCTTGTCTTGCAGTAGTGTTTGCCTCGCAGAAGTTTAGACACTACATGCTTGCTCATCAAATTAAGCTCATCTCCAAGATAGACCCCCTAAAGTATTTTCTTTCTAAGGCAACGCTCATGGGACTAATAGCTATGTGGGTCATGATCTTGATAGAGTATGACATTGAATATGTAGAACAGAAAGCTATGAAAGGACAAGTAATTGCATATCAATTGGTCGAAGCTCCCATATATGCAGAAAACCCTCTTTTATTAAAGTTTCCAGATGAGTCAATCTTCCTCCTGAATGTTGTAGACCATTGGAAAGTGTACTTTGATGAATCCTATACATAGCATGGGTCAAGAGTAGGAATCCTCTTCATCACACCACAAGGGGATTGTATCCCAAAATCATAAATGTTGTCTTTCCCTTGCACCAATAATATTGTGGAGTACGAAGCTCTTGTCATAGGACTTTGAATTGCAGTACAATGGAAAATCATGGCACTCAATGTCTATGTGGATTCACAACTGGTGATCAATCAATTCAATGATGAATATCAAACTAATGACGACAAACTTACCTCGTACAAAAATATGGTAAAGGATCTCAAGGAGTTCTTCATTGACATAACATTTGAGCAAATACCGAGGGTAAACAACAAAGTCGTTGATGTTATGGCTACGATTGGATCATTGCTAGATCTCTCAAGGAACTTCCATAAACATGAATTCATTGTAGAGAAACTTCTTTTACCAACTTTCGAGGTACTATTACCAATTTTTTTCCTACAGCTCAAATTGGTAGAGTTGAAACAGCTTATGTTCATTTTAAGGTGAAAGATTTCAACTTATTTCTGCTTTGCTTAACCATTGCATATATTAAAGTTTGAAAGGAAGAGTTCATTTGTTGTACAATGTGTTTCAACAAAAGAAAGCATTCAGTTTTCTATTCAATGCTTTGCAGTATAAAAGAGAATGCATGGTTTATAAGATGTTGCTTCCATTCAGTTTGTAATATTTCATTCACTTTACAATGTTCCATTCATTTTTGCAAAGGAATTATACACAGAATTGTACAAATGTTCGATTTATATTCATTGGAAAGAAAAGAGAGATCAAGTGTCCCACACAAGTCATGGGAATAGCTGAACCAACACAACATAAAGAATTTTCTATAAATCTGAAGATAAAGAAAGGAAATGAAGCATATAGGAAAAAACATATCCATCATTGCCTATTGGTGTTTGGTGTTGGTCTTCATTGCAGCTGCTCCTCCTTGCTCTTGATCTTGAGAGAACCTACATCATGATGAGAAAATTTGTTAGAGCTCCGGATACGAGTCTTCCTATGTGCCCTACCAATAGAAATATAGTACATTTCCTATGATGTATTAAATCAGTTGAATAAACATCAGAAGTATGCAAGAGAGCCTGAAAAATAAAATATCACAGGAGCATTGAGCTCTACTATTTTTATCTAACATGTCTGTTCACTATGTAGGTATAAGAGAAATCATGTTGTTGATACATTTCTAAAGACATCATAGCATGTGGTGCAAAAATGGGCTCCTACAAGGGTTGAACCTAGCATGTTGCCCCTAATTTTCAAGAGGTGAAATGAGATAGGAAATGCATTCACAATGCTCAAAAAGAAACATCTCAATTGAAGGAGTATTCCATAAAGCGACTGCAAGAGAAATGGATCCATTGATCATTCATGACAATCATTCCAACAGTGCAATGGAGTGAAAATCACAAATGAACAATGGCTCAGTTGAGTGCTTAATACAGTGCAAAACAGGATTTAAATGCATCATTTCTTCATTGAAAGGTCTTGTTTGCAAGCATGTTTCATCTTGTTTCATATCTTACTGCTGCCATATAACAATGTTTACTACTGTTTAAGTGATTCATAGTGCACATTTTGAAGCTACAGTAGTAACAAACCGTGTTACATATAAGGGGCAGCAGCTATGTTCTTTTTAAGATTTGAAAGAGCAAAAGAGCATTGATAGTACAAGTTGCTAAGAGAATGAACAAAAGGACATATGATCATAAGGCCACTATAGATACAAGGAAATCCTTCATGAGAATCATATTGTGGAGGAAGTGTCTTTTGAACCCAATAGTGGTGAGGACTACACACAGCAATGGGACAACAAAGAGACAACAAACAATGTATTGTTCATAAAATGTCAGTATGAAAGATTTGTCATGTGCCTAGTCATCAAAGCACTCATACAAGCTATCATAACGGGACAACAATTAAAGTTGTAAAGAATCATAGAAAATAATGACTTTTTCATATGGAACAACATCAACACTAATGTAGGAATGCAGAAGACAAATCAAGAGCATCCATTTTCACTATAATACAAGTAATGGTAGAATAGTAAATGGTACATCAACATAAATTAAATCATCATGTTGTTTATGGGCACCATGAGTTGCCATTATAAAAGTTTTGAGTAAGAGAAAGGAGCTTCAGTACAGTATCTATAATCATTCGACCCAAAAAGTCAAATACAGTGTTAAATCTAGAGCATGATAAACATTATTCTACCAACAATATTTTGAGAAACATTTATGCACATGACTATTAACAACAGTAGTCATTTTAAAATACATAGAAGGGAAATGCAAACCCTCAAATTTTCAAAGCCAGATGAAATGAAAGTATGTCCCTATTTTTCTCTCAGAGGTCGCACTAAATATGAGGGGGTTTCTTCTCGTTTCTTCATAAAATAAAAGGACACAACAAACGAGTTTAGGAACCATTTTTCTGAGAGCTTAAATGGAGGCATTGAACACAAATTATACAAAAGAAAATTCACAAGATTGGCGCCATGGCTGGGGTTTCGAACCCACTTTTCTAAGATACAAATGGAGATGCGAAAATGCTTAAATAATCAAAGCCTCAAGTTTGAGTGAGTATCACAGGCACCCAACAAGTCAAGAGGCCACGACTCTGCACAGAGAAGCAATTTCTTTGCCTCTTTCATGTTCAGAAAATGGAGAAAACCCTCAAGTTTTTTGAGAATCCAGAATGTGCTCATGAGGTCACAGTTTTAAACACAAAAGCCCTTATAAAGTGATGAGATAACGATTCAAAATGCAAAAGCTTTACATTATTACAGAAATAGAAGAATTCATAAAGATTTTGTTGCACAAGAAAGCAAATGCTCTTCATTATTGTGCACTAAATGAGCAAAAATGAGCTTGTTTTATAGAAAATTAAAGAAGTGGTGCAAGATTTGAGTGAATAGGAACTTACCCAAGTTCTTGATGTGAAGGAAACACACTCAAAGCTCGCGGAATTCCCCAAAAATTTTCCAAAGCTCGAACCAAAAAGAGTAAATGGTGGTATCAAGCTAGAACAGAGTGTAAACAAGACAAGAATACATCAGAAAAAAAATAATGGAGACCACAGCCAAGAAGAGCCAAAAATTATTTTGAAATAGAAGCCAATGTTCTGAAAATTTGTGATAAAAAGTGACTTATCCTACAAGAATCTCCATCAAAAATCTGAGAAGCGTCAAGAAATTCGACATGAAAGCAAGGAAATGAGGATTTGAGCCCAAACCCTAATTCATGATGGTGGCCAAGCAAAGAGTTCTCCAGAAATGCCAAAGCAAAATGATGTGAAAAAGGTGGATTTTGAGTGTTCTGAGTTTAGGGTTTTGCAAAGTTTTCCCTAAATCGATTTGTGATTTTTATCACATCGATTTAAAATTAAAATGCTTTGATTAATACTTCAACTTTCATCCCTAGATCGGGTTTCATGCCTTAGTTTTCTTTTGAATTTTGGAGAAAACTATATGATCACATACCTTCCTTTTATGATTTTAATAGAAAATCATACAAATGTCTTTGATGAGACTTTGATTTTTCTTTTGATTTTGGAGAAGACCATATGATCAATACCTTCCTTTTATGATTTTATTAGAAAATCATACAAATTTCTTTGATGAGACTTTGATGATACTTCAACTTTCATCCCTAGATCAGGTTTCATGCCTTAGTTTTCTTTTGAATTTTGGAGAAGACCATATGATCACATACCTTCCTTTTATGATTTTATTAGAAAATCATACAAATGTCTTTGATGAGACTTTAGGATTTCATGAAAATCAAATGCCAAGTTAAGATGTTCTATTTTTGCAAATATAGCCAAGGTCTTGTATATTTTTCATTTTTTGTAAAAATCAAATCAATTCAAGTTGAGTAAAGTTTTCTATTTTGGAAGCTAAAACTACAAATGATGTAAAACATCATTAAGGAAATATTCTTATAAATTGCCTTAATGTTTTTTATTTTAAAATGCAGTTAGTCTCCTTAGAATCTTTCTATTTCTGAGTTTGAGTTCTTGGGCGAAATTGGAAAAGAATGGGTGAACTGAACCTTCTATTTTTAGTTTTCAGTTAGTTCAAGCCTAATTTTTTGAGTCTTTTGGGGTCAACATGCTTTGGAGATAATCTTGCCATCTTTTTCAGTCAATTTGGATCAGTTTTGGGCACTAATTTTGAGGCTTTTCTTTGGAGCTCGAAAATGGATTGAGGTTGCTATTTTGAGATGCAGTTCAAGAGATTTTTCTATTCTCACTATTGGAAACACTTTGGAGCTATA
>VDFB02322311.1:0-23483 GCA_007258455.2 Sequoia sempervirens | reverse complement strand
GATCATGAAGATATTAAAGATGTCACATGCAAAACCTTAGTAGCTGGAGTAATGAATACAATGCCAAAGAGGATAGTGTGCTGGGGCAGATTTAGGAGATCTCCACATTATCTAATTATAGGGAAATACATCATTTATTTATTTTTTTAATTAAAAGAAATCATTCTAAACCCTATATAGCATACATTGATACTTCAAAAGCCTCTGAAGGAATTTCAGATTATGCAAATATATGTCAAGTAACATTCATAAGGTTTAGAAAATCTTGATCACTCTCTAGAATAGCCCATTAAACATGGGTTGTGCTTGAATGCACTACATAATTGATATAACACAACCACTCTGCATATCAACCAGAGTTATAGGCTTTTTATTGTAGCAAGAGGTAATCACTCTTCGATCATGCTATAATTACATCCTAACCTGTTAAACTTGAGACAACCTGAATGCACCCAATGATGATTAACACCTACATTATACAACCTGAATTAACTACATTATATGAGTGCCTCCATTTCTATCACAACATAGCCACATTAAACTTGGGTCACACATGAATGCATCCTATATTTGTTATAGCACAATTGTGCCACATGACCAATAGAGTTATTGATCACATAATTACAGTCACAAGAATATGTTCCTCGGTTGTGATCTTATGGTGATTCCACACAACAAAATGTGGACATGAAATTCTCAAAACCCTTAACCTCTAAAAATGAAATCTGATGAGATGTTGCTTTAAAATATGATTTTCAAACCTGGAACTACAAATCTGACTTCACAATTGAATTCTGCAAAAAGACAATGACTACCCTCAACCTAGTGATATCTTCTTCAATTTTTTCTGATTTTTCCCAAGAAAATCGTCCTTAGTTCTCCACAAACTGTCTCAAGTAGAGCAAAACACTGTCGCAATATATTAGGCGTGAACTCACTTTTCTTTATGTCGGCCACAATTTGATTTTTTTCTATTTTTTCATGTTTGTCAAAATTTGTGAAAATGATAGCCCGACTTTAGAATAAAACCCATGTTAGATCAAAATTTAGATGAGCGTCGAGGATAAACTTTCAAAAAAATGAAAATTACATCTCAAATTCTACAGGCACTGTGAACATCCCGAGATTTTACATATTTAGATGAAACGGTTTAAGTGATTTTATAGTCAAATGAGTTAGTGTGTAATCACTGGGATTTTTAATGTCTCGGGGAGTTAATATTCTAGATTCCAAATTTTGAACTCAGGAAACTGCCAAGATGCTAGTGTGTCATGTAGACATATGTGCATCACACATGCATCCAGAGCCTAGATTCTTGGGAAACATGTCACTAGGCTTCTGTCACTTGGCCACAAGTCCTGATGGATTTGGAATCATAAAATTCTAACCCATGGGATTTTGTCATTAATGTTTCAAGGCATCATAAATGCTAGGAAAAAATGCAAAAATGTGGAATTACCCCTAGGTGCAATTCTGCGATATTACAGCTAAATGATGAATATAAATGTAAAAAAATTCACTTGAAACATATTGTTTATACCTTTAATGATTGTTGATGCACAAAACAGGTTCTCCCACACACAAAGATTAGAGATGATGAGGAATTATTAGGGCTGATGAGAATGGGATTACATATGATGAGGGATGATTAGGGGTCATGAGGATGGGATTAGGGATTATTTAGGGGTGATGAGGATGATTTAGGGATGATTAGGAATGATTAAGGATGATGAGGATGGATTAGGGATGATTAGGGATGATTAGGGATGATTAGGGATGATTTTATTTGGATGAACAGTTTGAATTGGATAGGATGTAGATAAATTGACTTGGACAACACTTAAACTTAGGATTTTGAGGTGAAACAGTGTAGAAGTTAAGGATAGTGTAGAGGCATTGAACTAGCAAATGAATTGTCTAAAAAGGTGCAAAGTGGTTTGAAATGGTTCCTAAGCCTTGTTTAATGCCTCTAGGAGTTGTTTCAACATCTGCATAGGTATTGAAGGCTTGAAATGAAACCTAAGACAAATTTGGAACCTTTGGAAGTTGTTTCAATGCTTGGGCCTACTTATGCACTAAAGTATCCTTCTTGGGCAATAAACTAGCAAAGGCATTGAAACATGCTACTTAGGAATTGAAAAAAATGACTTATGTGTTGAAATAAACTAGGATGAGGTTATTGGGATATATTTGGATGGTTAGGATATTTGGGATGAGATCAGGGATGATGAGGATGATTAGGAATGATGAGGATGACTTAGGGATGAATATGATGATATGAGGGATTATTGGAATGGGGTTAGAGATGATATTGATGGGATTAGCGATGATTAGGATGATTTAAGGATGATTAGGGACGATTGGGATGAGATCAGGGATGTTTAGGGATAATTTAGGGATGCTTAGGGATTATTTGAGTTGTTTAGGGATGATTAAGGATGATTACGGTTTATGGATGGTTTATTGTACAACTAGGTTTGTCTAAGGTCACTATTGATGAAACCTAAACCTTTCTCAATGGAGGAAATCAGGTGGTGGAGTCAATTATTCAAGTTTTGAGGTGAATTAATGTAGGTGTTGTTTCATAGTGTAGAGGCATTGAACCAGAAAAATTATTGAATTATGTTATGGAGGTGCTAAAAGATGATGTTGAAAGGGATTTTATTAGGAATTGAAATAGCTTGCTTAAGCACTAAACCAAAAAAGTATCGAAATCAATTACTTAGGTGTTGAACTGTGATCTTGGTTGTGTTTTTTGGATTTTGGCAAGAGATTTCACACAAAAACAAGATGGTTGATTTGAATTTTTCAAGGTAATAAGACTTTTTTAGCAATGAATGTTGAGTGGCTTATCACTGGTATAACACATGAAAGAAATTCCAGACACTTGAGCACAGTCCTAAATTAATCAAGTAGGAGTGTAAACTTAATTTGGTCCCACCAACCAAAGGCTAATACCTTCAAATGAATGGTTAAATAGGGTATGAAAAGGTCATATACCACCTTTACATACCTTACCTTAGAAAGACAAGGTCTTACTAAGAGATATTTTCCACCTAAATAAGATAAAGTACATGGTGAGTAACTTTAGGCATGAAACTATACCTTACACCACACTAAGCTATAACCAAATGGTCTTAAGCTAGGATAGACAAGCTCTCTAAGGAGTTCCCTAAATACCAGGAGGGTACATGAGGCACACTTATGAACACTAGCCCATCTACAAGCATGAGTCGGGAGCCAAATATAATCTTGAACCAATGCTTCACCTTGTGTCCTGAATCACTAGGGGCCTCAGGGATTCATCAAACACAATGGAGCTATATTGGGGTACAAATTTCATTCTCCTCCCTTTATATACCTTGTCGATAACACATGGTTGAGTTCATCCCTTGGGGTGATGAAATCCCCAAGTAGGCCTCCTAAAGGGAAGATATTTACTAGGTGTTTTTTATCACCCAAGATTACACTAGGTGTGAGGGGAGAGCATGATGTAGAGAAAGAACTACTCTTGGTTCACTTGACAACTTTCATAAACTAATTCATTTCAAACAATGATTAAATGAATTCTAGATCACATTGGACACATTGATATGATGGTCTAATGGGCACTCAACAAAGAGAACACAAAAAATTGAGATCCTTTATCTATACAAACCATCCACAACATATTTCATTGGTTCCCAATCCAACTATACCCAAACTATGCATAGATTTGTTCAAACATCAAGCAAACTAGGGTTTCATGACTGTTCTTATGAAAATGAACACACATAGGTTAGCATAACTTTCACATACATTTTTTTGGTGATATTTTATTTAATGGGTATCTAGATAATTTACTTAAGAATCTTCCATCAAGTTTCATAATTTTTCCATGGTTAAAATAAAAGTTATGAATTTATTATCCTTATTGGCAACCCTAGGTCAGAAAATAAATTGTCAACACCATTTTAATCATAACTTGCTCAAATTAACTCCAAATAAGACCAAACCAAAATAATATGAACCATAGAACATATCCATAACTCCTCCAATGACTTCCCTAGCCGTTCTAGGTTGTACAAGTCTGTACAATTTACTATTTTAACTGAAAGTGTAGAAAAATCACTGCTTTTTGCATTGTTTTTGCTATAACTTTTATAAAACGTAATGAAAATTTTCCAAATGAAAATAATTTGAAAGATAAAAGCATTCTCCAAATTTCCAAATCACTTGCAAGGTTGTACTAAACTTTACATGTCTGTACAATAGAGAATACAATATATTACACATAGAAAATGCAAAAGAAAACGTGCAAAAATTGAAGTATTTTTATTCCAAAACTTTCTCCAACCTTGGTTGTCATGAGAGAATCTCATATGTATCCCATTACATTCATCCCAATGCCAAAAAATAGTTTCTTAACTTCCTAAACCAAAATGCAACTTTTTGACAACTTTTACATGACAATTTTACAACTTTTGCATCATGTGACAACTTTTCACCTAGACATCCTAAAATGGTTTTACATGACCCCAAATGGTATTAAATGAACTTATTTGATCAAAACAAATCAATATGACCTTAAAAGAATAATTCAAGGTGATTCTCCTACATCATACTCCCAAGGGGAAGAAAATTTGAGTTCCACCTCAAATGATGGTCTGCTTTTCTTTCGCTTCTTCTAATTGTGTTGCATACGAAGTTGTTTTCTAACCTTCTCATGATCCTATACATGATTGGCTTGATCAGCTCCATGTTTCTTGGTCTTCACACTTTTTTTTGTGCTTGATTTTGTACCTCCTCCTGACAATCTTCTTCTCAATGACAAGACTCCAAAAATCTATTTCCCTTTCATATACCTCATTACTGTTGTTTGTTTCTTCATCCTCTCCATCCTCTCCCTGGCCTACCCCTATGCAAACATTATCATCAACATGCATTATATAAAACCCATGAGGCCAAGTTACCTCTTCACTAACACCTTGGTCTTGTTGTCTCGATTCTTCCTTGATCTCTGTTATACCCATATTTTTATCAACAGTCTAATCAACACCAACCTGTTGGTTTCTTGAGTGTACCTCTTGCTAATGGACCTTTGCATTTGTGTCTACTTGAGAACATTACTCTTCCACGATATCTACACTTGCTTGAAAACACTCTTGATCTTTCTTAATGTCCATGACAATGAATGTCTCATCTTCCTTTTTTTCATCTTCTCTTTTCAAAGTAACCATCTGTTTCCTTCTTTTCTGAAGCATCATATTTATGGGCCACTTCACCTTCTTTCTCTTGGCCAATGCCAAACATTTTCTTGGTATACTTCCTCAAGACTCTATTGCAATACAAACTTAATATGTTTTTCAAACTCTTCCATTTTCCTATCAAACTTTGCAACTAGGCTTATCATGTTGTCTTTCATCTTCCCCTTCTAAGTTTATTGTTGCATCTTGCTATCTCTTCTCTTTTCTTGGATTCTTCTTGTGATACCTCACCTAGGTTTCCTTTCCTTTTCCTCACTACCTAGTCTTTTGGCATCTTGGTTCTTCAATTAAACCTATCAAAAATAATACACAAACTTATAAAACTTCCCTTTCCTAGATATTTAGGCTTTGATACCAAAAAATATGTAGAGAAAGAACTACTCTTGGTTCACTTGACAACTTTCATAAATTGATTCATTTCAAACAATGATTAAATGCATTCTAGATCACATTGGAAACATTGATATGATGGCCTAGTGAGAACTTAACAAAGAGAACAACATAAAAAATTGAGAGCCTTGTTTTGTACAGACCTTCCACAACATATTTCATTGATTACCAATCCAACTATACCCAAACTATGCATAGATTTGTTCAAACATCAAGAAAACTAGGGTTTCATGACTGCTCTTATGAAAATGAACACACATAAGTTAACATAACTTTCACACATAGTTGTTTGGTGAAATTTCCTTTAATGGGTACCTAGATAATGTCCTTAAGAAGCTTTGTACCAAGTGCTTAGACTATCAGAATTTGGACACTTAATTTATCCAAATTTATCACTTTTCGTCTAAACATCCTCTTATCAGAGGTTAATTAAATGTATTACTATTATTTAATTAATATCTTCGATACGCAAATCCTAAAAGGTATTTAATTAATAATTAAATACCTTGCCCTCCATAAATCCCTTTTCATCAAATAGATTAAATAAATGATACATTTATTTAATTCCTCCACATATCATTTTCTAATACAATCTAATCATATAAATTTCTTCATTAGGGATTGTACTAATCCTTGATTTAGGATGTGTCACATCCTCAACTTTACCAGGATTGTCTTCTAATCCTCATTTATCTTCTAATTCGCGATTAATTAATCAAAATCAGTACAGCAATCAACTCTCCCCATCCCCAAGAATTTTTAATTCCTTTTTTATTTATCTAGATTCCCCTCTTTTATATGTGAATTGCATTCACGTTCCTATCCTTCCAAGGCTTCTAAGAACCTTGGACTTGTCTAATCTTACATGTGACCAAGTCCACCTTTTAGACTCACCTTTTTATCCTCACAGATCCTCCTAGGAATGTGAATTTTTAGAACCCATTTATATCTAACTACCACGCCTCCTTTTCCCATGTAGATTTTTGAGGAATTCCAAAATTCCTCAAATGTCCTCCCTTACAGGGGACAAGGAATCCCTTTTTGAGGAAATATCCTCACTCCCCAAGGTGCATGTCCTTTCTCCACCTCATGTACCTTCTTGACACCTCACTTACACCTCATATCCCCTTGTCCACTTCACCCTCCACATGTCAAGATGTGAGGGCTTGTGGGTTCTCAACCCACCATAGCCCTTTATCTTGGCCTTGTTGGATGCATCTTGACCGTTGAATTCTCTAGAGAATTCAAATTTTCCTATAAATACCCCCTCCTCAAGGGCATTTTCAACACTTTCATTTTGAGCACCCTTATGCTACTCCTCAAGGGCATTTTCAACACTTTGTATTTTCATAACTACATGCTACCAATTTGCATCCTTTGCCATCATTTAGCCATCTCATTTAATCATTTTGCACATCTAACCTTGCATTTAGTCACTCAAGCAATCATCTAGGGAGCACACAAATCATTCCAAGCAAGGGCCAATCAAGGAGACATCAACAGCAAGGAAGGTGAAATCATTTGTGTCTTGTTTTGTCCATTTTTCTTATTGTTTTATCACTCTTTTGGCTAATCTTGAGGTGTCTTTGGTATTTTATCATTCACATTTTAAGTTGTTTTGCACATTTAGAGTAGGATAGAATTCAAGGTATACACCAAGTTTCATAATTTTTCCACATTTAAATTAAAGTTATGAATTTATTACCCTTGATGGAAACTCTAGGTCATAAAATAGACTATCAACACCATTTTGATCATAACTTGCTCAAATTAACTCCAAATGAGACCAAACCAAAAGAATATGAACCATAGAATAGAGCCCTAACTCCTCCAATGACTACCCCATCTATATCAGGTTGTACAATTCCTTACCATTTACTATTCTAACTAAAAATGCACAAAATTCGATTCTTTTTGCATTTTTTTTGCTATAACTTTTACAAAACGTAATGAAAATTCATCAAATCAAAGGAATTTGAAAGATAAAAAATTATCCAACTTTTCAAATCACTTGCAAGGCTGTACTAAACTGTGCATGGCTATACAATGGAGAATACAGTCTATTACACATAGAAAATGCAAAGGAAAATGTGCAAAAATGAAGTATTTTCATTCCAAAACTTTCTCCAACCTTGGTTCTCATGAGATAATCTCATATTTATCCCATTACATTCATTCCAATTCCCAAAAATAGTTTCTCAACTTCCTAAACCAAAATGCAACTTTTTGACAACTTTGACATGACAACTTTTGCAACTTTTGCATCATGTGACAACTTCACCTAGATATCATAAAATGGTTCTACATGACCCCAAATGGTCTTAAATGACCTTATTTGATCAAAACACATCAAAATTACCTTAAAAACATAATTCAAGTTGATGCTCCTGCATCAAAGCATACACACAAAGTTAGCAAAATCCTAGGATTTAATCTAAAACAAAGATGAGGGAAGTGTGGATTTTGATCCCCAAGATTGTACTAAGTGCAAGGGGAGAGAATACATCAAACACTCACCCTCCAAACATGGCAAATTTTTTTAATTTTACCACTACTCTAACTTTAGATGCAACTAAACTAGTGGTAAAACCAACTCTTTGATAAGTGTTCATGCACCAAAATTTTAGTATTTTTTTCTTTTTAGGATCTTAAGCAAGCGTGTGATAGCTACACAATTTGTTAGTGACCAAAGAACATTAGGAAAAATGTTATAAAATATTGAAAACAACAAAATTAAAGAGGTTCCAAAGTATAGAGCCTAGGCACTAAACCAGTAGAAGCGTTGATCTATGACATAGGCACTCATACATGAAAATGGGATAAAAATAGAAATTTATACTTGGTAGACATAGGCATTGAAGAAAAAAATGGAGATGTTGAAGCATCAAAAGCACTAAACCGCTAATCCAAAATACCTAAAAGAAAACTATTAAAAACTTATATAGAACAACAAACAATAATAACCAAAAACCTTCAACAACATTAGAAAATTAGGGAAAAAAGATAAGAAACTTGTTAGTAAACACCTAAAACTGAGAAAATGTGCAAAAAACCAAAAAAATTCAACGTAAATTGTAGTGTTACCAAACACACTAAATTAGTCTATAGGGGCATTGAACTATGATGGAGGAGTTGATTGTGTAGATAGAAGTACTCAACCATAGCCATAGGTGTTGTTGCACTAACTGCAACGTAAAAAAATGCACAAAAAGCTCAATTTTTTGTTAGTTTAGGGATGTGGATCCCACCAGACATTGCAAAAATGGAGATGATGAAATGGAAAAAGAAAAAAAATACAAAGATAAATGCAAATAACACATAATTACCTTGAATTTTACCTTTCCCACCTCATGGATTTAGCTAAAGTAGATGCACCCATGTTTACTTGATGTGCTCCATTTTTATATTGTAGTTGGATGTAATGTTATTTTTTGGACCAACATGATATTGGGATTGAATATTGATAGAAGAAAATGATAGCATAAGGATACAATGATGAAATAGTCCCTTAAAATAAGAGAAAATGCCTCGATTTATAGATATTTGCTATGGGAAATCAATGGCCAAGATGCATTGACTAAATGGAGAGTCAAGATTGAATGAGATGATAGATTCTTAGCCTTATGACAAGTGTCACAAGAGGAAATGAGATGTAAGAGTAATTTGTGTTCAAACATGTGTGAGCACACATTGGGAAGAACATGAAAGAGACATGTCTATGACACATGTAAGAGGTAGGGTGTCCTGAGAAAGTGACATGTCTATGACATGTGTAAGAGGTAGAGTGGCCTCACATGTGTGAGAGATATGCTCACACATGTATGAGAAAAGGGCCTAGATAGGTAGGTTAGGACACTTGTTGCATGATGAAAACTTTAGATCTTGATCCGTGTACATGGATTGAAGGGCTAGGATTGAGTGAGAGGGCTAAAGGTGAGGCAAAATTAAATAATAAGAAAATAGTAATGAAGGCTAATTAGCCTAAATAATTAGGTTAATTTATTTAGTTGGAAGGTTGAGGGGCTAAGGGTTAGATACATATGAATTAAATGAATAAATAAATATTATTTAATTAATTAATAGATAGAATGGGGTGAAGTTAGGTGTGGTCAAGCATGGAAAAATTTAGGTGTCTATAGAGGTTTTTTCAATGGAAGAATAAAATAGAAAAGAAATGGGTAAAACATTAGAAATTTTTCTCTTTGATGATATGGATTGCATTATTGAGTGTAAACAATGATCTATCATTTTTTAAGAGGGGTACCCTCTAAATCAAACTTTTGCAAATGGGAAATATAAAATAGGAAAATAGGGGTTGAGAAATTGAAGCATTAAGGGGGTTAGGAAAAGGCTATGTTTATTGCAAATTTAAAATAGTTGAGCATGCTCAAATAGTGTTGCAATATGGAACTTTGGTTATTTCTCGTCAAGTCTACTATTTACAAGCTTGGACAGTGGAGTTTCACCTTGAAGGCCCTTCTAGATCACTATATCCAATGTGGGTGGAGCTTCAATTTTTGAACCTTGTCTTTAGGCCTTTCATGTGGGAAATAGTTTCAAAATTTGGAAGGGTTGTCTAGTTTAAGAATAACTTCAATAAATTTTCCAATTTAAGGGTGCATCCTAGGGTTTGTGTGGAAATGGATTTAAATAACCAACTACCTAAAAATATTAATCTTATCAAACTAGGGTTTGAGTTTTACCAGCCATTAGTATATTTAAATACACCTTATGTTTTATTTTCTTGCCAATAAGGCCATCTAATAAGAGATTGTCTTTCTAGAAGGAACAAAATTATGCAGCCTCAAGTTTTAGCCCCTTCTAGTTAGCAACATGTTAAAAACCAACATTTATCATCTATAATGCCTTAAGATACTATACATTCACAAAAGCTAATCAAACCTCATTATGCTACCCAAAATAATAATGTCATTTTTATTCTTGCTTCATCTTACAAATATGTTGTGATGTAGGATGGATGGTGAGTAATAAGAAATATGAAAAAATTCATATGGGTTGGTTGATTGTTCAAGTGGATATATTTCACTCCAAGGTTATCACCATTGATTTTTTCACCAAAATTTAAAATATTTGGATTGAGCTTCCACCTCTCCTCCCCCTTCTACAAGTCAACAACCAAGGTCCCCATCTCCTAATACTAAAAATATGGTAACTTCTAATAATTCAATCTCTCTAGCTAACTGTTATGAAGCTTTTCCACAAGAGGAAGATCATTCTATCTCCTCTACCATTTGATTTATAAAATTATATCTTGGAATGATAGGAATATTTCTCCCTCATCCTTTTTTTTAGACTATAGGAATCGGTTGGGTATCTGCCCCCCTATAAATTGTAGTGTGCCTAGTAAACTTTTTGCATGTGATTGGTGATGTTGGTGTGACACGCCCTTTGGTACCATGGGGATAGTGGGGAGACTAGACCTTGTGACCTTTTTCATACAACATGATGCTTTTGTCAATTGAGCTAGGCCCACCATCCCATCTCTCCCTCATCATAAATATAGATTGAAGGATACAATTGTTAAGTGGAAACATAATATTTTTTCTCCATGGTCTTTATCTTGCTTCTTCTTTATCCAATGTATGGAGATATGCTTCTTTTATTCATATTTCGCATTGAGAAGATAGGGGATGGTCATTAGTTTTGCTTCATGGGTATATAATTTTGTGATTAATAAATGGGAAGATCCATCACATAGTCATGTGTGGGATTCAAATTTTATCAATGACCAACCTATTTGCTTCTACTTAGGTTATGCTCCCAATATTGCAAAAGATAGAAGTGATTTATAGGATTAGATGTCTAAAAAACTTCCTAATGTTGATTGGGTTATAAGAGGTAATTTTAATATGGTTGAATATCATAATGGTCGTAGCCGACCCAACCATATTAAGTTAAGTACTAGTGAAGAATTTGATAAATGGTTGTATTGGGGATTATGTATCCAATTCACCATAAAAAATTTAGCCACAACAATAATTGGTATACTCAGTGTAATTGTAAATTTGGGGATGATCAAAAGGTTAGTAGACTTGAAAAATTTAATATATCTCCTAACATGCACATAGTCCAAGATGCCTTTGGTCATTGTTGTTATAGTATTCATGCATTAGCTAATAATTAATTAATCATTGATTGATTATTAGTCTAATTTATTTCATGCATTTAAGCTAAACTTAGGATTGCTTTATTAAGTTAACTAAGTACTTTTTATGTTAATTGAAGTGAGCTATTATTAGATCATTTTGTCTCATTGTATGAGATGTTTACACTTGTCATGATCTAATTCCATTCTCGTTTAGGGTTGCTCCTATATAGCACTCAGCCCTCATTGTAATATCATGCCTTGTAATACTTTTGCTCTTGAGATTTTCTCTTCTCTTAAACAAAAAGTGAAAACAAAATGTTGGATTTCTTTTTATTTTTTTATTTGTTTTTTTTAAAAAGCGCTGCATTTTTAAAATTAGGGGCAGTGTTTTTTTAGGGTGATCTTAATATGGGGTACCTACGCTAGCAGGCCTACAAGGCCCAGGCCACCCACCGAGGGTTTAATCCCCCGACGACGACGACCTTATTGCCAACCGATGGTGGGGTTTAATACTCTGATGACAAATTCAAACCACCTAGTGAGACAAAAACAACCATAAATTTTTTTGTAGCAGCAACTAAATTTTCTACCTCAATTTCTAGTATTTCTTAGTGAGTGTAGTTTTTTCAGACAGAGATTTTTTACAAAATATTTCATTTTTATAGAGTATATTTTGTCACCTATTTTTCATAGATGGTTAGATTTTTTTTGGCATCTTGGAATATTCTCTAGAATATTCCACTGGCATCATGCCAACATCAACATGATGTCAATGGTACAAACAATTGTCATGGCCACTTTGAACCCTCTTTGTGCCTTGAAGGAGATATGTTTTTCTTTTGGCCATAACTTGGGCATACGATATTAAAATTGGGCAAATGAGATATTGTCAAAAATCTGGTTGCATCAAATTTCTAGTGGTGTGGGTATCATCACCATTTTATGTCGTTGGTGTGTTCTACAACATGTTGAACTTAGAGGTGTTGTTTTTAGTCTCGAGCTCATAAATTTTGACATGTTTCTCTACTTTTCATGATTCCAATGGTATTGAGACAGTCTTTTCGATCTATTCACAACCATGCATGCACTTTTTCAATATTTCTCTCCAGGTATATTTTATTCAACTTTTTGTGTTTTCACATTCTAGTGAATTAATTAGACGTCTTAGTTCTTGAATTTTTTTTGTTTATGTGGGATGATTCAGTTTTGGTTGTTCATATGTATTTCCAATATTTTTTCTTGTTTGGGCATTATAGACATCTTTTTTATGCACATTCTCTATTTTTGACACACTGAGGTAAAGTGCCATTCTGGTGTATATTTTTTGGGGATTTTGCACATCCTATTGTGCCTTTTGTATTTGCACTATAATATAAAGTTCCATGGCCCAGGTTGATCTTTTCCTTTGGTTTACCATCACACCTTTGTCAAATGAGTGTCACTTCCACGATAGAAGTGAACTTAGTGATTCTTTGTTGCCTTTTAGTTTGTACACACTCCTTTTTATTTGTGGTTGTTTCTCTATACTTACCATCTTGGTTTCAAATAGTTTCCGCAATGTGCTCTCCCTTGTCTCCCTTTTCTTCATATTATGGGTTGAGGTGCCTTAGTTTGTACACTCTTTTTATTTGTAGGTTGTTTCTCCTACATGCACATCTTGGTTTCAAATAGTTTCAATGTGCCTTCCTTGTCTCTCTTTTTCATATATTATGGGGTTGAGGTGCCTTAGTTTGTACCTCTTTTATTTGCAGGTTGTTTCTCCTACATGCACATCTTGGTTTCAAATGGTTTCAATGTGCCTTCCTTATCTCTCCCTTTTTCACATTATGGGGGGTTTCTACTATTGGTGCTAATGCTTCCTTGGTTTCATTTTTTGAGTGATCTATGTATCTAGTTCTTATTTCTATGTACTATTCGGATGTAGTGTACATCAGTGGCTAGTTACCCATACATTTTGAGGAGATGGAGCATTTACCATATGGACACTCTTGCATTCTTATTTCTAGAGGTGACTTATTTTAATTTGATTACAGACTATTGGTACCAATATTTTCAACTTGCATCTTGCATGTTGAGTAGTGTCATTGGGGTCACTCGTGTTGATTCATGTACCATTTATATCTTTAACTTCCAGATGTTTTCCTTTGTTTTCCATCTTATTTGAGTAATGTCATTGGGGACACTCGTGTAGATTCATGCACCATTTATATGTTTAATTTCCAGATGTTTTCCTTTTCTTTCCATCTAGTTCAAGTAATGTTGTTGGGGGAACTCATGCATATTATTGTCTTCTTGATCTTGATCATCATCTATTTTCAAAGGAGGTTATTATTTTCAACACTATATTAGTCATCTTTCAACAGTTGTCTACAACTTCTTGCTTCATCGATGTTTTACATGTTCTTTTTGGGACATTGTTTTGGTTCGAGTCTTCTTAGGCCTTCACCTTGATTTGGAGGAATTTTTAGTCCTTCATTCGCCTTTCTCTCTTTTGGAGAGGAGATTTTCCCATGTGGTTTTCTCCTTTTTCTCTAGTTATGAGAGATTAGATTGTTTGTACATGGGTACCTCACCAAGCCTTATTTTTCTAGGACCCATCATGCATTCTCTTTTTAGGGTTTTTAGCTACTCCCTACGTTCATCTTAAGGGGGGAATGTTAGAGTATTCAAGAATTAGCTAATAATTAACCAATAATTAATTTATTATTAGTCTAATTCATTTCATGCACTTAAGAAAAAATTAGGATTCCTTTATTAGGTTAACTAAGTATTGTTTATGTTAACTGAAGTGAGCTATTATTTGATCATTTTTTCTCATTGCATGAGATGTTGACACTTGTCATGATCTAATCCCTTTCTCATTTAGGGTTGCTCCTATATAACACTCTTGACCCTCATTGTATTATCATGCCTTGTAATACTTCTGCTCTTGAGATTTTCTCTTCTCTTGAACTCTTGTATTCTATAGCTTTTTCTTGTTGAGGAATATTGCATATTATTGTTTGAAACTCTCTTGTGTGGAAGGTGTATTTATTCATTGTTTGATCTCATGACTCGTGTTTATTCATAATTCTAAAAATTGAGTTATAGTAGATTATTCTTGTACTCTCTCATATTTTTTCCTATCTTTTGTTTTATTTTAGGGGATGAAAACAACAATATATTTTCTAAGTTTCCATACAAAATTAATACATCACATTTAAAAAATATATCCTTCATGACTACCCTAGTTGAAATTTGAAATTCTATTCTCAAACCAAGTGAAGGAGATACCTATAGGGAATGGTGACACCATTCTATTTCACAATGTTTATAATTCTTATGTGCATTTGGAAAGAGATTATCTTGGCAATGAAAACATACAAAAATACTTGCAATGGAAGCTTGAACACACTAGGAAATTACTTAATGAAAATCCAAATAATATCAAATTACAAACTTCTATAACCTCTATAGAAACTCAACTTCAAAAACATGGCATTTATAGGGGACAAGGAGCTAAAATTAGGGCAAAAGTACACTAGGTTAAGGAGGGTAATAGAGGTTCTAGATACTACTTCAATTTTATAAATTATAAACATAAAAGGAGTATATTAGAGCTATTTAAGATGAAACTTATTATGTTCATATAAATTTGGAAGAGGTAAATTATTTGTTTCATAATTTTTATGAGAGGACTTTCAAAGAAGATCCCTATTGGTAGGACACACAATCAAATTTGGAAGGTATTATCAAATATTATATTCCCAAGAAGGGGGCTATTGAATATACTGAATTTTTAGACCATGAGATTTTTATTGAAGACTTGGGACATGTTTTTTCAATGACCTCTAGTAAAATTCTAGGGATTGATGGTATTTTAGTGGAGTTCTAAAAAACTATGGCATTGTATTAAATATGACTTTCATCTATTAGACTTGGAGGCTTTGGAGCAAGGTTCATTAGGGAATAATATTAATCACAGTCTTATCAAAATCCTTTCGAAAGAGAAAATGATGACACTATGTTTGAATGGTGTCCTTTTATTTTGCTTAAAACTTCCTATAAATTATTGGTAAAGCCATAGGTGCAAGGATCAAACATGTGGTGAAAGGGATAGTTAGGCTAGAATAATCTAGGTTCCTTGGTAGGATATTTATCCTTGATAAATTTATCCTTTCTTAGTAAACTATAGAATGAGCTCAACAATAGAGACAAAATTCCTTGCTGGTTAATATGGATTTTGTTAAAGCGTATGATAGAATGTGTTGGAGTTCTATTCTCAAGATGTTGCAATGGTTGGAATTTGGTCCCAGGATATGTAAAAATATTCAAATGCTATTCAAAGATTCTAATGGTTAGTTGGTAATAAATAAAGAATAATTAGACACAGTCCCCTTACATGGTTCAATCAAGCAAAGTTGTTCATTGTCTCTTTTTATTTATGTTCTTGCTATTAATGCTCTTGGTTATATTTTATAAAATTACAACCAAATGAACTTGATAAGGGTTATTTCCATTCCCATTATTGTGGTTGTGCTTAAATAAAATTTTGTTGATGACACCACTCTCTTTCTACAAAATTCTAAAAAGGAGATTAATATATGATGGAATTCCTTGATCTTTACTACTTCGTGTCTAATTCAAAGTTAGCTTATCATAAAATTGAATTTTTTATCATATCCAATTCCTTAGTAGATTCCTAAATATTGGAAATAAATTAAACATACATAGATTTATCATTACTTAGGCATCCCATTTGGATTGGATGTTCCCCTATCTGATATGTGGAATTAGTTTCTAAATAAGTTGAAAAATAAACTTTGTACTTTGAGGGAACATATTTTTGTCTTTAACATGCATGATTCAAGTTGTGAACCACATATTTCTAGCATCACATGTGTATTACTCCTCTTGTTGGATTCCTTAAAAAAAGGTTATGAAGAAAAATAAAATCATTTGTCATTTTTTATGGTCTAGTTGGAGTGGTAATGCTAGTTTTAAGTCCACTTCTTAGTTACATTGTATCCATCCTAAAGCTGAAGGTGGATTGGGACTATTGGGTGTCATAACTCAAGGTGTATGTTTGTCAGCTAAATGGATAATTAGAGTTTTTTCTACAAAAGAGCCATGGAAAAATTTGGTTCATCATTGTATTATAGAAGCTACTATCAAAGGGAAATGAAAATCTATTAGATAGTTAGGTAATATTTTGTTGGTCCCTTCTTTCATATTACAACTTTATTTTCTCTACATTTCATATGGAAGGTGTGAAAGCACGTTTGCAAATGCCTAAACTAGAAAATTGCTTCTTTGCAAAATGGTTTTGGTTTTGGGTCTTCATCAATTTGGTGGAATATAATGGTGCAATATCAAGGCCAACCTTTGTTATCTCCTTTCTAAGACATGATTATTATTTATTCAATAAAGGGGTTTGATAGTTTGGGGATTTGTGAGATTTTAATTCTTTGGATTGGGCTACTTGGTAAAGCATTAATAATATTTTTTGTTTAACAAATAAGTTTGAAAGGTTTGCCATTTTTGTTAAATCGTTGGTTCTTATGGACCTAGTTATGAAGCGTTGCACTCTCTTGCACTATACTTTATTTAAGGATTGGTGGTGGCTATCTAAGTATCAATTTGTCTTCTTTCTTTTAAAAAAGGCCTGATTGATTCTCCTACCATCTTTGTCCCTAAATCAAAGGTTGAATAAAAAAATGTAGGTTATGAAAATAAATGGAAAAATTCAAGTGCTCAATTTTGGAGATCTAAAGTTGAGGCTAATGTTCAGATTCTAGCTTGGAAAGTCTTACATTTCAAACTACCCATGGGCGATCAATTGAGATGTATGATGGTTTAGTCGGTTAGATATTCGTTTTATCAGCACAATGAGATTTTAAAGCACATTTTTTTGGGATTGTTCATGGGAAAAAATGGAATATTAATTTAAAATATCTTCCTGCTATTTTTGAACATGTATAATGTTGGAAAGAAGTTATTTTTGGTTTTGGCCTTTAGAATAATGTTGTAGCATATTTTATGAGGCATAATATTTTTCTTAATATATGAAAAAGCAGATGCTTATTAGTATTTTCAAAGTATAATGCTCACGACGAAAGAAAAATATTAAAGTTTTACTTTGATATCATTTTTCAAATTGTCTCTTTGTGTTTTCAACAACAAGGGGGTTCCCAAAGAGAATGTGAAGATCAATAATCATTTGGATAAGAGACAATTGCAATGTAAGTTAAAGTTTAGAGTTTAAGATTGCACTTTTATAATGGGATTTTTGATTTGTTTGGGGGTTGTGGGCTGATGTTGTTCTTGTTACATCCCACCCTAATTTCTCTTCTGACTATTTTTGCTTTCTAGTAATTATGTTAAGTAATGTTTTGAAATGGGTAAAATAATAAAACTATGATGACACATATAATGATGATTTATATTATGAATGAGTTATATATATATATATATATATATATATATATGCATGATGTTTCTTTATAATATGAATGAAGCGTAGGGTACATGATACCCAATTTCTTTTGACATGATATAAGCTATTATTTTTCTTTGTTATATTACAAAGTAGTTGATAATGTGGATTTGACCAGATGATGATTTGGATAATATCGGACTAACTGCTTGATTGTGGTGAGTATGATGCAGGAAAAATCAAGCCTCGATGAGACGAAGAGGGAAAACATCATCTGGTAGAAAGAGTGTGCTCAGAAAGTCTCAATTGTCATCTGAGTTCAGGTCGGTAATACAAATATCTATCAACCTTAGCTAAGGGTTTGCTCTAACTACATGGGGCTAAGTAGATTTGAGTAGGAAGCAACGTTTCCAATTTAGATGGGTAGAGACTTGGGAATTTCCTTATGTCTTATTACCTCCCTTAATTAAATTATCTAGGTAACAAGCATAAGAATGTTATTAAAATATATAGCTATATATATACATACGTTTATGTAGGAATATAAAACTTATATGAGCTTAATTTAGTTCACGTATCATTGGTGATTTTTGTATTAAGTCGAGAGCTAGGGGTGATCCCACAATAGTGGTTTACAATTTTTGGCCAAACTAGACACTAAAATAATTTTTTTTAACTAAATCTTCACTTTCGGTCACCTATAGTAGCTAAACCATGAGGAATTTGAAGATGATGAAAACTAGAGTTTCATGACATTTTGTTTCTAGATTCTAAATATATTTTTTTCAAAAATTTTGGAATCAGATTGCACTTCTTTTTCCATCTCCCTCGAAAACTAGTTTTTTTCATAAAACAACATTTTTAAAAAGCGACGCTCACCGTATAACACATAACTTTTTTTCTATGAAGGATAAAATTCTAATTATTTCAAATTTAGATTTGTAACTCCAATATCTAGTGTTTTCACTTAGTTAATTTTTTATTGAATATTTTTTCTTTGAATCAAGTTTCAAAGTCAAACCAATTACAATTCAAACATAGCGCGACTGTATAACATGTGACTTTTTTTATATGTATCAAAATTATTATTATTATTGTTGGATCAAGGACTTCAATATCTAGTGCACTCATATTTTTCAATTTTTTTTGATAATTTGCTATTTTTCCACATGTGCAGAACAAAGAGCTTGATTTTCGGTGAAAAACCTACATTCAAAAGAAATAAAAAATAAATATAATAATAAAATTAAATTTATTTAAAATTATACTTTTCGTGAAGTTTATAATGAGGACTACATACTTACAAAAAATAAATGTTAACTGAATTCATTTGATCCCCTAAAAGGTAAATCAAAAGTGGTTTTTTATCAGCATTTTGATATGTGTAAAGGAGACTCTGTTATAGGGATGGTTTAAAACTAGCAGGGTTTATCCAAGGGGGTTTGATCTAAGTCAAACCCTCTTCAATTGGAATGCTTTAAATGGAACTTTTTAAGGCTTAAATCATTATATTTTCTAAAAATATATGATTTCGGAAAAAATCAGAATCTCCCAGAAATTGTAAACCAACTTTGTGGGATCACCCCTAGGTGAATGTGGGATTTAAATTATTCATTTATTTCACATTCTTGTGGGACGTAGGATATTTATTTTGGAAAAGATTGAATTTCTTTGTGGAGCTTAAAGGTGATAATATCCCATTTTAAATATGAAGTGCCAACACTTATAAAACACTTGCATATTAATAAAGATAAATAATGAAATTTGTTTTGGCTGGTCAACGCTAGAAAGAGCGACATTGCAAATTGTGGGGAGAAAGTTAGGTACGATAATATATTGTTGTGAATTCTTATTGTGTTAAAACTCTCCTTTGAATTACTCATTACCACATCTAATCCCAAGTTTATAGCTACTCCTTTCATCGAGAAATTTTCCACGAAGGCCATACCACCATCGACATAATCTATCATGGGTGATGGGACACGATTAAGCTTGTAAGAAATTATTGTAGTAAAAGTAGTGGGAATCTTACACAAATCCTTGGGGGGAAAGATATGGCAGGGGTAAATCTTTCAAATGCATCGTTAAGGAGCCAAAGAAGGATAACCGATTCTTGAAATGGTTTTCCATAAGGGAATCATGTGAATAAATTTAAAACGAAGAACGTAAGATGTAGAATATGTTAGTTGGTTGGGGGGTGGATAGGAGATCATTCACCATTTTTAGACTATCAAAAAATTCATAAGAGAAACAAACACTAGCATTCAGAGTATTCTAAAACATTAGGAGGAATTGATGCCTAAGGAGCTTAGAGTGTATGGACGAAAACTGACTTCAACTAGAGGAAGTCGTCTCCAGAAACTTGAACCAACCGCATCGACAGAGAATTCATTGTCTCAGGTAACCAAATCTTGACTCCATGTTTAATTATAATCATCATTTGATGAATGATAACCAACAAGATGCTTCCATTGTTTTGTATCAAGGCTTTCTAGGTGGTAAGCTTCTTCTTGCATAACCGTGGGAATCTTGCAATTTTGTTGATTGAATGAGTATGGATTTTGATCAAGTTACTAGTTGTAATCCTCTCCTCTATTCTATTTTTCCTATTTTATCTTCCTTTCCTCATCTATTCCCATGGAAAACAAGGAAAATCTGTTAAGAATCTAAAGACATCCTTAGCTAGGTTTAAGTAATGGTAAAATTCTTGCTAGAACCTCAAGAGTATATGAAAGAAGAAAATTATTATTGGGATCAAGAAAAATATAAGTAATGCTTATTGCAGACCATGTTGGCTACTTTCTTCACCAAGAATGATTTGTTTTGTGTATTTGAACTTTAGGGTTTTGGGTTCTTTCTATCCAAGTTCTTTAATGTGAAGCTTTCCAAAGGAGTCTAGAGTGCTTAGAATTATGTTTATTCCTATTCCTTCCAAGTTGCTTAACCTCAATCGATTACTCTTAGGAAGAGGCAATATGAATTTGTATTGTAGAGAGAATTCTTGAATCTTGTTACTCACATTGAATCTTTTTAGATTGAACTCATAATTATTACAAACAAGAGTTGGAAGCACAGTTCATGATGGATTGTCTTGAAATGCTTAATTGATAGAGCTATATGTATGCTTATATGTAAGTTATAAAAGAGTTGAATACCCCTTAAACTATAATCAATTAGTAATATAAAAAGGGCCTCAAGGGTATCGAGCTTTTACCTAAGTTACCAGGAAATGAGTATGGTGTCTAGCTCTGACCATTAGGTCACATTATGAGAAAGGGGATACTAGTTTTCATGAATGAACATGTATTTGATTACCAGGCAGAATAGATAGTTCAGGAGCCCTAGTTTTGTATAATGGACTCGTATAATGGGCAGGATATATAGTCTAGAGCCTTAGTTTTGTATATTGAACTTGAATACCGGGCAAGGCAGGTTGTCCAAAGAGCCCTAGGTTAGATGCTTGATCCAAGTCAAGCAGGGTGGTGAACTAGGACTACACTCTTGAAGTGTGTACAATTGTAATAAACTATGGCTGTAATGAGTGTTAGAGCCACACGTGCACTTGTCCATTCATAGTATCGTAGATGCCTGAATTAACCAAAGATGACGTACTAGTAGGAGGGTATCCTTAGAAGTACATTAGAGTTAGTTACGTGGGGATACACACCTAAGCTCATATGGAAAATGAGACAAACCCCTGTGTTATCTTTCGTTGAAGGGCAAGGCCACTTCCAGTTAGGAAGTGTGCGGGGGACCACTTGAGTCTGTGGTTGGAGGAAAAGCAATCGGATGATGTCTTCCCTCTCGACAGTGGCATGCCAAGTCTTGGATAGAGTGAGAACCAAATGAGGTTCTTTGACTTTTACCCTATCTGCTCTATTTTTAATATGAATAGAATCATGATGAAAATAATGTCTTATCTGCTCATTTACATGATGATGGATATGTTAAACTTTCTTAAAAAGTGTACTTGTGAATTATGATATTGTAGATCACTTTGCTTTTACCTAGTAGTACTTTTGCAAAGGAAAAAAAAGAATTTTATCTCTCTTGTGTAACTATTTAACATGTTGGGTTGATTTGTAACGGTTATTATGTGCTCATAAGGAGTTGGATGTCACACAGTGGTATGAGCATGGTCAAACACTTAAGCCTAGGAGCTCATTGCATAGGATTGCACATGACATTGTGACTAATCTTTGTAAACCTTGTGTTAGAAAATGGTTCGCACAAAGCAAACTGCCCAAAAGTCACTTGCAAGTAATGCACACTATTTGAAAACAAAGAAGGTGAGAGCATCTTTGACTCATACCATTGAAGGAACAAATGTAGAAGGAGAAGCCTAGTTGGGGGATGAAGAAACTTTCTCCCATGCAATGGAACACATCAAGGACAAAAAGATGACATAAAACTAACTGCTCAATTACATGTAGGTGTAGTGGCAACCATAGTTGCATAGGCATCAACCTCTAAACCTGAACTGATAAAACCAACTCTTGAATAAGTACCCAGTGAATGCGGCACTAGTAACCCACCTGTGAAACTTGCAAGAGAAGTTGAGTTCCCTCGCATGCTTCATTTTGTTGAGATCATTGTAATAAGTTCCAATGAGTCGAATGGGTAGATACCCTCCGCTCTTATATGGGAATGAATCTTTGTTATTAATCTCTTCAATGAATAAAAGGACCATTTATGGGCTAAACCATGGAATTATAAAATAAACGATGAATGTTTCTTTCATTAAGTTCATGTTGAATGTTATAGAAATTTGGTGAATTAAAGAAGATAATTTCTCTCAACTAATAGAAAACTTTAATGGAAACTTCAGGCACGGGCTGATAATAATATAATGGAGCACACTCAGAGTAACCAAAAACATGACTAGGAAATAGGGTAGGCCTCTAAAAATATAGAGGCAAAGATAGATCGTATGCTAGCCCTCCTTCAGGAAACTAGGGCCAGGGTAGATCATTTGGAGAGAGGACGGGCAAGAAGGGAGCCCACTTTTGAGGATGAATATGAAAGTCACCATATGGATATTGATCAAAGTGATCATGACAACTCTCATTTGGTGTCTAAATCATCTGACATGGAAAGGAAGCAACTAGCACATCAATTAGCCTATGACATGAATAAAGTGATCCCACCCAAGTTTGACAGATTCAATTCTGATAATGCTACTGAATCTTGGCTAATAGAGATGGAGAAATATTTTGAGAGACTGTAAAATTATTCTAAATTAGCCAAAGTGATGTGGGGAGCATACCAATTGGTGGGAGAAGCGTCCACTTGGTGGACCAACAAAAAGATGGAGTTGGGCCTT
>VDFB02322310.1:0-55202 GCA_007258455.2 Sequoia sempervirens | reverse complement strand
TGTAATGTCCCCTCCCACCTAGCTCTCTGATTGCTTCGTTGCCTTTTAACTCCCGAAGGCAATTGGTGGAAAAAGGGAGTCGTTTATTTAATTGTTTAGTTATTACCTAAGTTTTCTAAAGGTAATATTAAATAATTAATTAAATCTTTTGCTAAGTGACTTTATTAAATGATAAAAGTGACTAAGGGCGAATATTTAAAAGTTTGGACTTTGGGAAGTCACTTAAACTTTATGAGAGCAATTTAAAGGAAATAAAATAAGTCACTTTAATATTTTGGAAGCAAATTAAAAGAAAATTCGCCACTTTTAGGGCATGATGGAAATACAAAGGAAAAAGAGAAGAAGGCATTCGCACCTTTTGGAACATTGTTGACATTTCACGGGAGAGCTCTGGAGAGTTTTTCGCGCCTAAGAGCACACGCCTCGGGAACCAGGTTCGGCAGTGAAACAAGTCTGCCCTAGCTGGAATGATAACTTCATATTTTCGTGGGTCTTCCCCTTGCGATTTTTGCTGATCTCGTTGGGAGTTTTTGGACGGAATTTTGAGCAAAAAGAAGGCATTTCTCTGTGCATAAACCTAGGCATTCATTTGCAGGCATGAGAGACAGAAACAGGGACGTGTATACCAGCTTTGGGTGAGCAAATAAAAGGAAACGTGATTGCAGAAAGAAGAAACGACTTCTTCACCTACACAGCAGGTTGTGGTTGTTAAAGACAAGTTAAAGGAAGGCGCCTGGGATGTTGAGGGCTGAATACTCCATTGTAGAAGGTCTTACAACTGTAAAGATATTTCTGAGGTCAGACATGAAGTTGGGCTATGTCCAGGTCGTTTTACTTCATCTACAGGCTGGAGGCGAATTGAACCAGGTCTGAGTTTTCTTTATACTGTATATCTATTATCTTACTTGTTAGAAAACCCTCGGGTCTGCTATGTAAGATGTCTTGGATCTGCTGGTAATTTCTGGAAATGCTTATATGAGAATATTTCAACATAAACTCAGAAATCAGTATTTTTTTATGTACTTACTGCTCACATACAAGACCTGGGTATTGATCAATTGTTGTAAGAAGACTGGAAAACAAGGAATCTCTTTAAATGGTTACCATCATAAATGACACACGTAATATTGCATAGTGAATGGTTGTAAATGTACTAACTGAATGGGATGTCCAAGATTCTCAGAAAATTAATTACACTCATTGCTGCTCTATAATGTCAGTCCTAAATACTGTCTGAGTATTGTATTCAGTTGCTGGGTGTGATATCCGAGAGAAAATTAATGAGTTGGTGTTAATAGAAATGATTTTCACTGTTAAGTGGTGTTGCATGAGCTTCAGTCATCTACCTTGGGTTAGTATTCGGATGTATTTGATATTAACAGTAAATGACAATTTGGTGCACTCATTGTTAACTCCTATGTATGGAATTCATTGTATGTATAACACTGCTTGCTTGAAACAAGTTCATTTGAAACAAGAAAGGAAAATATCAGCCTAAAGACAATACCAATCCGAGCAAGAAAAATACAATCCCAAGTTAGGAACTTACAGTGGAACTTTACAGTGGTATCAGAGCATCTTTAACACCGTCTTTGACACATACAACGAGCTCCCCTCAAACCAAGCAACAATCAACAAACTATAACAGCACATTAACAGCTCACACATCAAGTGTTAGACACAATTTCAAGAGGGCCAAAACAGGAAATCTAGAGAAAAAATTTACAAGGCATCTACAATTGATTGTTGGAACCCATTCTACCATCAGACTTTGCACTCTAAGGTTACAATCATGGCAATTGTGCTTTTATTGTGCCACCCGCTACGCTTCTTCCCAAATTTTGGAACTGTTAACCCGTTGAGCTTCGCATTCTTATTCTTCCGCGGGTTATGTTATTGTCGGCCGGCAGTTGTTCAATTCTGGCAAAAGCCTATTGATTTGAGAGGAAACGAACCTCCTATCCGGACTCTTGAATCGGGCCTCATGAACCAACAATTGAAGTGGTGGTGCACTACCTATCTGAACACTTGTATGTCCACCCAAATCCATAGTCAGATTCTCCTCCACAATACGCAGCTCTCCAATAACTCCATAGTTCGTACCAAGACTTTGAATCCTCCTCACAATGATAATGTTCGGCCCTCGATGAAAGTGTTGTACCAACATAGCCTCATCATTCAATAATTCTAGCATACAATGCTTGAGGTCATAGAACCTATGTTCAAAACTACTCAACCTGACATGGCCATCCAACGCGAAAATCATGGAACTCATCTACACCGCCGTTGTCTCCAATGCTCTACCAGAAACACACTCTAAATCTCTCCAAAACATGTCCCATGAGAACTAACCAATCTCTAGATGAAGCTTTTTGTTCTCCAATCGCCACCATGTAGAGGAAAAGACTCTAAGATGCATAATGGTGCATCTAGCTCCAGTGTTTCTATCATAAGGATGCATAGAAAAACACCATCCCAAGTCTAACAACCAAGTTTCCACCTCAAGACCACCACTAGTACCATCGAATGTAGGAGGGCATGCCCTCAATAAGTCTCTCATATGCGCTGCAACAATGACATCCTACTCCATAGTATAAACGACTCTCCTAGGTGATCTATCTTGTTCTCTAGCCACTTCCTATTCAGCCTCCTGTCTAGGACCAAGTCGAGCAAGAACCTCCTCCAGTAAGGGACACAACTGTGCTCCCTCAACCTCTAGTTATCTTGGATTTTGTTCCCTACTTGCCTGATCCACTTGAGGACCTTGTTGTAATTATAGAGTCTAACATCTAGGACAACCTAATGGGCTCACAAATATCTAGAGTACCCAGTGTTAGAACCTTGTTCCATGATACCAATCTATAATGGCTTGCCAGGGAACCCATAGAACAACACTTAAAGTAGCAAAATAACCAAACAATTTATTTTTTAAAACATCCGATTATAGAAAGAATACAAAGTCACATATACATATACATTCTCAAGATTCCTTGACAATGCTACTTCAACATTTAAAAATTAAATCATCACATTACTAAACCATAAGATATAAGGCATAAGGATAAATCATATTAATAATGAATGATCTATACCTATAATTATAATGTAGTCAAGTTACATATTTAAGTTATATCAAGTGAGATTATGACAAATCTCATAACATGATAACATTACAAAAGTTCACTCATACACATCAAGAGTGTATACAATAAAGATGAAGATGGTAACACATTTGTCAACTTTGTCCATGACCACACTTAGCGTCCAACATCACGAACAATGTAGAATTAGGAACCTATCATAAATATAATATCATCCAAGCACATCAACACCTGCAAGGGGACCCAATGGAGGATAAAGAACATTCCTCCCAACCACGTGGTACTTGAAGGTCCACTCCCTCCATGCTAGGAGATAATATTAGGTCCATAAAGATAACAAACAAGAAGAAAAAACATAACATTTACATGGTTTGACATACACATCACAACATAACGATATCTAAACCACATAAAGACAAACAAGCTTTTAGATGCAACAACATAAACAAGGGTAACTCTATACATGAGACCATGTAACATAAATTAGGAAGAGAGTGTCATCACATGGTTTATTATAGGTTACCCTGGTGAATCTTCCTAGATTATCGACCCTCCTACCGAGTTACCCTAGCAATCTCTGCCAATTTCTGGCCCCTAAACAAGCTCAAGTGGAATCGAATACCTCTCAAGAGGACAAAGTAGATGATGATTCCCTTCCAGGCCATCTCAACCTACCCTTAATCTATACAAGCACTAAGGTATAAGATGAGGCAATCAAATTATTTGGATTATTTAATAAACACTACCCAACCCCTAATACATTTAATTAGGTTTTCATTGGATTATAAACTTATGATAGGTTACCTTGGTACCTCTTAGGGTTCTAACCCCTATCGCAAGCCACTCTTCCTAATAACATGACTCACTATCAATTACAAGGGATAACCTTCAAGCACATTAACACAAAACCAATAATATACACATCTCAATCATGACAGACTATATAACTTTCATAATACCTCAAAGGTAACAACAAATCATGCAAGGCTAAGTCCCAAATAGAATCATTGTAATTGAATAATAAAGTACAAGCATAAAAGCTTATAGAACAAATTAATTTCCCTAGCCTTTGGAAGATTAAAGAGCTCAATATCACAAAAGTATACTCATACATTAAAAACTGACACATTATTGCCCATCAAATACTATCACCAAAACTTCATAGACTAAAAGTCAAAATAGATAATACATTAGCATAATTAATGATCTTATTTTTAACAAAGTATATCTATAATTATTCTTTAACAAGAATAATATAAATTCCATACATTTTCTAATTATTCATATAAGTGCCAATTAAATTTTCAATTCCTAAATTTAGGAATCAGACAATATCCAAACGATTCTTCAACATTCAGTTATCTTCACTATGCAAAATAAAAGAAATTGTTGATGATAACTCCAATAAAGAACATGTAGATATCACACCATGCAAGGATTTAGAACTCTAGATAGTTAGAAACCTTAAACAAGCGGATTTTAAATAAAACTCATAAACCAAGGATAGTGCGATACATGCATTTCAACTCAACATAAGTATTTAACACCAAAACAAATTTTCTACGTAAATACAACCATATATATATATTCATACATATGTATTTATATATAGGTTTATATGTGGATTAACAAATACGCTAAAAGTTTCAAAGAGTGATAAATAATCAAAATTAAATATGCATGGGCATAATTCTTATTCTAATATAGAAATTTGTGCGCATATGTGACAAGAGGAGTTATCTAATGCATGAGGGTTGAATGGAACACCAAATTGCATTATCAATTAGCTACTCTAGTCTATCAATTCTATGAAATAATATGCTTAGAAAAAGAAAATAGCATGATGAAAAGCATACGAAGTAAAACAAAAATAGGCATAAAGGTTCTATTGTTTGACAATGATTTAATTCCAGTTTTCAAGATTCATATTAAAACACAACCAAAAATTAAAAGGAGAAACTCAAAGTTTCTTCCTTGAGAAGAAGTTGTTTAAATAAATAACATGAAATAGCAACGCCGACTACATTTAATAGATCTTGCAAAGCAATAAAATAACAAATTCTATGGATTATTGGTTATGCGTAGAGCTCACATGGAAGGAATGAGGAAACAACAAAAAGGATTATTTTGAGAAATCTAAACCATTTCAATCATTAATATATAGTGGCGTTGAGTGTAGAGAGAACTAAGAATCCAAAAGATAGTCAAATTTATTGATATGACAAGGAATTCTTTGAACCCCCATTAAGACTTTAAACAAGAAACCTCATAAGTGAAAAAGCTTAAGAATTAAATATCGATATGGCTCTAGAGCGGCGCTCAGATGGTTTTATCTTATTGAATTCCTATGTACACATTTACTAAAGACCATTATGTGCAGAGAGAGAGAGTATGGCTTGAGTCGGCCAGAAGGAATCAGAAACATTTAACTATTGTTTAAATTTAACACACATAGTGACCCCAAATACAAGTAATGACTTTTCAAATCACAAATTATCAAATTTTCCAATAACGTAATAATCAACTTGTTGTTTTCAACATCAAGACAAATAAATTCCCAATGTCAAATTATGATAGCAATGAATGTATAACATATAACCAACATCTAAATCCATCTCCAGAATCGTTGCAAGAAAATTTGTTTTGAGAGACATGTACCATTTCCATTATTTAAAGCAGACTATTACTATAAAATACTACGCAAAGAGTAATTTGATAGAAATAATCAATTGTGTACCAATATTATTCCAGCTAGGTTTTAATTGCTTTCGCTTCTTTAAAATTTTCATCAATTGTTTCAATTCTAATTAACAACAATTTCTTTTTTGATGTTTTTTGCAGAATTATCAGCAAATAAATTCTACCACAATAAAGAACAACCAACATTGCAACATTTAGAAGCTTACTATTCAAAAAAGTACAAATCAAAGAAGAAAACCTGGATTAAATTCTTGAATCCAACAAAGATTTAAGCAAGAGCAAGAAAACCCACAAATCTTTTTTTTTCAACCCACAAACCCTTCAAATCCACTGTCTCTAGAAATTTTCAATCAAAACACAGAGAAGCATTTTCCCCAAAAACCAAAAACTGTTGTGAGAGTTCTCTTCCCAACAATCCAAAATTAATTTTCGTGAAAATATTGCACACCCAAAATCTTTTTAATTCATTTTCAATTAACTCAAAGTCACAAGACTTAACTGATTGTCGGTCATGCAATCAAAGTTGATCAATCAGTTCTAATTATATGATTACTCAAGATAACATTTTCTAATTCCAAGTAAAGATTCTAGATATTTATTTACAAACTATTGAAAACAAACTCTTCAAAATATCTACTTTTCACATAAATTAAGTTTGCACATTTAATTCAACAATTGCATTTAAATAAATACCTTATTTAATTTAATTTAATAAATTGAAACATAAACATAATCATTTAATTTGACATTTAAATAAAATTGCATTAATTCCAATAAATTAATTAATAAACCATTTAACTAAATTAATTAATTCCCAAACAAGACACAAACATAAACGACACAACGAAACCGAACAACAAACAATGACGGGTGACATCACAGATAATTGTCCTATATAGAATGATGGTCAAAGAAAGACCTGACATTATCTCTTATACAACATGTTTCCATTGGGTCAATGCACGCTCAAACCTGACAAAGAAAGTGAAGCCAATACCTGGTACTTACAAATTGCATCAAACAACACTGTTAAACGTATCTGCATAAACCAACAATCACACTGTGAAAGAGAGTTACAACGTAGTAGGGTACTCATGAGTGAGTAATTCTACACGGTCTCCTTCACTAAGACTAGTTCATACAATACTATAGCATTAACAACATTAGATGCATTATCGTAAACACACTAATGCTTGAAAATAACATAAAACCATAACACACATAATGTCACCACACAAGCATAATCAAATGATCAATAATGTATCAAGTGTATTATCAACATAGTATAAAACCAACATAGTTTGAGTACATTGTAACAAAAATAAAGTAGCATAGTATCAAACATAACTAAAGCAACTATCAACCAAGAAACAAACTGAAACAAAGTGTAGCAACTGGAGGGACACTACATTCTAACCATATTTGTAACTCTAACCCTAACCCTCTTTCTAACCTTTATTATAAGTTTAACCTTAACCCCATTTCTAATGACATACCATAATTCTAACCCTAACTCCAACCTACCTCTAACCCTAAACCTAATCTACAATTAGGATTAAAAATAGGTATGATAAGATTTTTTTTATACATTACTTTCTAATGAGCTTCTCTACATCAAAATCCCTTATGCCCTCCTTTTCAATTTGCGATGGTGATGGAACGTTTGTTCCTACCGATCCTTGCCTAGCCAAGGATATGACAGATTACATTGGTTTTGTTTGGTTCCATGGCATGGGTGATGTAAAGATAGATTTCCACCAAAATATGATGATGCATAGAGGTGTAGCTTCTCTCCTTCATGATGGCATGATAACTCATGGTTGGATTACAAAGAAACACTTGGTAAGGTTGGTAGAGCATATAATGGGTGGGCTTTGTCTACTTTAGTGCCACCACCGATGACTCCCCCTCTAATTGCTCTCCATCTCGTCCATACACTCTTCAAAATCCCCCTCTTCCCTTTTTCCACTTGAATTCAATTCTAAAAATTTGTCTAGATGGTTTTGCCTATGACAGAGATGAGTATCTACATGACCATGCATTAATTTGCAGATTTATGAAGGTTTGGTCAAAATTGTGTGATTTGCACAACTAGATAAGAAAAAATTGGAACGAATGTATGGAGGCTGAAATCAACATCTACCCCTACGCAAAGGGTTCTTTATCTTGGAGTTTGAAACTTTGAATGATAAGGAATTAGTTCTCAATATTGGCCTATGGTTCTTTCAAGGAGAATTCAAGGGTTTGGAGTAGTAAGACTACTATACCTCCCTTTACAATTTTGGGAAATTGAATTTTTGAAGGCTATTGTCAATGGGCTTGGTAAGTATCATAATATTTCAAAGGAAACCATCAATTATGAAAACTCTACTTGTGGTCAGTTATGTGTGGAACTCAATTTATCCAAAGGCCTCTTAGTAGAAATTTCACTGAAGATTGGCAATAGATGTTGGAGACAGCCTATAGACTATGAAAAGATTACTTTTAGGTGTAAGAAATGCTTCTCAACATCCCATGTTATCGCCTAGTGCAATAAAAGTTTTGAGCATGGTAAAGCTATCCCAAATTATCCTTCTTGGTGGATTGGTTTTGATTCCAACCATTATGTCATTGCACCTTATGTGAAGGAGGACTCTTGTGCCTCACATGTTCATTTGGATGGGAAGATTATTCCTTTCTCTACAAATTTGCAGGCTCCAGTTTAGGAAAGTATGCCAATTTATTGTTTAGATGTTGAAGGTGCGCCTCTTATCCCTCCTAAGAGCTTAGATGCAATATTATCAGAGAAATCAAAACTATAGTCTCCAATGTCATTCGTGACTCCAACTAGTGACACCCATGGTGGTTCCACAAAGAAGGAAAATAACAGTAATCAAAATCTATCTCAAATGTCCAAATAGGAATGGACAGTGGTAAAGAGGAAGAAATCACCTCCCTCTAAACACCCAATGACACTAAAATCAACAAAGCTTGGGGCATAAATTTGGGTTTTTGTGATTTGATGCACACCCAATTTTGGGTTGTTGGTTTTGTTGTTTTGTAGTGTCATAGTCATGTTAGGTGATTAGGTTTGTACAACACATCTTTGTGTTGCTTTTGTGTTGCACCTCTAGTGGCAAGGGCATGCATTTATTATTTTTGGTTTCTAGAATCTTATATTATGGGAGCTACCCCTTGATAACACTAATCAATCAAAAAAGGATTAAATAAAAAATATGTTATAATTTAAAAATTAATTAATCCATTTAAAAATTAAGAAAATATTAAATATATTAAATCAATATAATTTATTTTTAAAAATAATGTATAATTTTTTAAAAAAATTATTTTATATTCAAATTAAAAATAAATACATTTATTTGATTATTTTTATTTTTATTTTTTAAAATAAGATAAATAAACATAATATATATATATATTACAATTAATAATAAAAAGAATTATTTTATTTTTTCAATAAAAGGTCATAGCCTAACTATATATATTAATATTTTAGAAATATAGAAATTACATATTTAACCAAAATTATAGTATTGGTCATCAAAATTTTAAAGTAAAATGCCTTATGGAAATATTATGATCTTTAGCCGACGACTACATCTGTTCCTCGTGGCTTGTATTTAGATTTATACTTATTTTCAATACACTTTCAACATCATTTGATCAATTGGGATTATTCTCGCAACTACTATCAAACCATGATCATGTCGCTTGTGATGAGAAAGTAGAATGAAACCTGGAGAACTTTTCCTTATTTTTACCACCGGTTCAAATTTATAACCCTCGTATAAAACCCAAGGATCATCATTCTTCAACCCTTTCGGCAGCTTGTAGACTACTTTGAATGACTATTTATGTTTGAGGTAGCTTTTCGAATAAGCCTCCAACATATTTCTTCCTTATCTAGATTATATAATTGTATACACTTCAAGAACTTGTCCTCCCAAAATATAAACAAAATATTATTAAATATAATTGTATTTTTTTATTTTAAAATAAAAAATAAAAAAATATATTACTAAATGAATTAATAATATTAGAGTGGAGGAAGATCTATAAATGATAAAAATTAAAATTAAAACAAATAAAATAATGTGTCATTCAAAAGGTCAATAAGTAATTTGTCAGGGGAGTGGGGTTTCTTTTCTTTTAACCATTCGTTGATGGTTATAATGTGAGTATTTTTCTTTTGTCAATAATAAAACAAATAATATATTACAACTTAATTATTTTAAAGTATAAAGTTCTTATTTTTTTCTAAATATAAATATATTAAATATTTAAAAATATATTACTATCATAAATAAAATTACAAAAATAGCAAATAATAATATTTACTATATTTTTAAAATAAAAATAAAAATAAAATAAAAGAATTATCAAAATAATTAATAATGATTTTTGAAAAAATAAATTTAAAAATTACATACAAGAGAAATAGTTTTTCAAATAAAAATAAAATAACTCTCACTTAAATAAAATAATTTATTCATTAGTTTTAAGAAAGATGTATTTAAAACATTTACATTGATTTTAAAGATGAACAATAATCTATTTACAATATTATGTAAAAACATTTATGATGGTTTTGTTTATTATATTTTTATTTTATATATTATATAATTTTTTTAAATAATTTTATATCTTTTAAAAATATATTTATTATTATATTGAAATTTATATTTAATTTAAATATTATATATTTTAATATGATTTATGTTTATAAAAATTTATAATATTCTCAATCACATTCTACCATGTCTCATCCAAAATTTTAATTATGTAATAATAAAACTATTTCACTCCTAGTGTACAACTATTTGAGTTATTCCTGTGGGCACACAAAACTATGTCTCTCCCAAATATTTTAATTGCATCCTAATAAAGCCAAATTCCCCCACACCTACTTTACTTTTAATATAAAAATGTTTAAATATTACATTGCACTTCTTACAAAAATAATCTTAAACAATTCCTCTAAAATATTTTAAAAAAATCTCTTCCACACTTTAATATGGACTTTAGTAATCACATGGTCATAGAATACGAGGGAAGAGATTGATGAAAGATAAGTTGAGGAGAATATTATAAAGGTGATAGAAGACCATAATCATTATCATTCATATTCCACAATTTCAAAATAGGCAAAGATATACAGATAAATTTCACTATCTACCTAAAAGTTTACTATTCGTTTTATATAAAAATGTATTATTTGCTTTAGAAGTTTAATTTTAGTAATACCATCATCAAATCAAAGACTATTTATTTTATAAAGTGTAATACCATCATGAAATCAAAGAATATTTGTTTTATAAAATGTAATTTTAAGCATACCATCATTACAAAAGATTTATATCAAAGGATGAGCGAGTCTTGCAATGAAAGCTTAGTAACTTATGCATTTTCATTCTATGAATAATGTTGGTTAAAAGAGAAGAAGAGTTAACAAATCAAAGTTTGAAGGGTTAGAAAATGAGAATTGAATTAATTTTTAATAATATTATATTTTATTACATCACATAATTATTTAATAATAGGTATAGATAATTAACATTTAAATTAAATCTCATAAGTTGTATAGTCTAATTCATGTAGTATAAAATTTTGCGATTATATTTTTCTTGATCGTGTAATGTAAAATTGTTGGTTGTTTTGGATGAAATTTCAAAATTAACGATATTCATGCACTTGGTGAACCATACCTTCATGGTATCTAACTTTTTGATTTACTCTTGAATCTAGCACATTTGCTAGGCTATTTGATGATTGACCTTAAAAGTGTCTTAAATGAGGTTTGATAGGGTATTCATTTACACAATTATGTTAGAGTAAATCATGTGGATTGTGACTCCTAGAAGAGAATGTGAGTGATTAAAGATTGTAATACAATACTCTTTCCATAAACTATTGATAAGAACTTATTTGATTGATTTAGAGATAACATTTACATTGGCGCCAAATCTTATTAGAGAAGATTTTAATCAAGCTAATGATCAAAGATAGAAAGGAGATCTCTAGATATAACTTACCAATGGAGGTGAGCAAATTTATATTCCCAAAAATATCACTTAACATACTTAGAAGGAGAGCATAATAGACACGAGAGAGGTTATAGCTAAAGGAATCTAAGCCTCACCCACATGAAGTTTGAAATTTAGAAGCTTCTAATGTACAAACTTGAGATTAAGGGTTAGCTCACAATATTGTGTCGGACACTTTTTGGTCAAAGTAGGACATTGAAATCAACATTTTTCACCAAAATTTCACTTTATGAAACCTGTAGCAACTAAACCATTAATAATTTGGGGATGATGTGAACTAGTGATGTATGAAGATTTGTGTGTGGATTATAAATATATATTTTTAAAAAATAAAAAATAAATTGCGATTTTTTTTATGTAACTTTTAATAATTTTTTAATAGTAAACAACATTTTTTAAAAAGTGATGTTTATGTTGTAACACATAACCTTTTTATAGAAAGAATAAAACTATAAATTTAAAATTTAGATTTGTAACATCAATATCTAGTGCATGGATGGTTTTTGATAATTTTTTGTTGCATATTTTATTTTATTATTTTTTGAAGTCAAAGTAATTATAATTTAGACATAGGTGTATGTAGTAATGCATAACTTGTTTCGTATGTATCAAAATTCATTTTTTTTCTGAAATAAGGGCATCAATACTTAGGGCACAAATATTTTTTCAGAATTTCTCTATTTTTTATTTTTTTGTGTGTGAAAAATTACCTTAATGTTTGGTGAAAAACCTACATTCATAAGAAATAAAAAAATATAATAATAAAATTTAATTCAAAATTATACTTTTTGTAAAGCTTATATAATAAGGGTTATATACTTACACAAAATAATTTCTAAATGACTTTATTTGATCCCTCAAAAGATAAAGATAAAGTGGTTTTTTGTTAGCATTTTGATAACCTGTGCAAAGGAGACTCCATTGTGGGTATGATTTAAGACTAGAGGGGTTCTATCCAAGGGGGTTTGATCTAAGGGGTCTTATCTAACCCTCTTCAATTAAAACCCTTTAGATGGAACCCCTCAAAGAAATTACATAATTAAATTTTCTTAAAAATATGTGATTTCAAGCAAAAATCAAGATATCCCAAAAGTGGGACACACTATTGTGGCAACACCCTTAAATATCAACTTTATATTTCCTAAGGTGAGTGATGACTTTGAATAAGAAATCATTGCTAAAACAATAGTTCAACTTTATATTAAGGAAACACAAAAATAGAGGCTTAGGAAGAAGTTGTATGTAAATTTAAGTGAGAGAAAATAGATGGAAGTGTTGAGAAGATAATCAATGCCAATATTCGAGAAAGTTACAATGGATGAGGGTGGATGGTTTCGTGCTTACATTTGGAGGTGTAGGAGATATTATAAGCTTAATCATATGTTTATCACATTGTGGAATATAAAATAGGAATGAGTGTGATCTTAAGAGTCTCATGTTAGTGTAGAGTTGACGAGGGAGCAAACCTGAGACACAAAATAACACTCATAGAATAATATTTTATTCAAAAATATTGAACTCTTACATGTAGAGGATCTCAAATCCTCGAGCTTTGAGATACATGCAATTACAGACTTACAGAAATTACCCAGATTCCCCTTTCGCAACATGTGAACTTCTTTCCCCAAAAAGTTACTCAAAAATTAGAAACAAGCCCATAAATAGACCCATTTCGGTTTGGAACCAAAAACAACCTTCGAGATAAGATTTTTGGCGGTTTGGCATCAAAATTACAATTAGAAATTCAAGTTTAAATTCACAATCGAAAATTAGCACATTTCTAAAATATGCACCAACTTTCGGAAGCCATAACTTTTAATCTGACTTGTGGATCTTCAATGATAATACCTTTTCGAAAAGCTCTCAAGAAGAAAATTTTTGACAAAGTAGGGCCTATGGCATCTACTTTGGTTTTTCTACAAATTTTCAGGGCCATTCGGGACCGTTTAGTGCCTCAAACTGAGCTTAGAAGGTTTTTCAGGGCAAAAGCAGAAATTGCAACTTGAATAACTTTCAAATCAATGATCTTGACCTGATTCTTTCACCAAAGTGTGTATTTTTCCGCTTGAACCTTCCCATAAATTTCATCTTCCCATCCTCAAATTCAAACTTGCTAAAAATAGCGTTGAGAGAAAAAGCAGAAAAGCAATTTTGAAAGTTGGAAACTCTTATTCACTTAAAAGGGTATCCAAAATGAAAAACATCTACAAAAAGAAAACAATAGTCCAACAAAATGGAAATCATCTTTTGGGTGATGCAAGATTGCCTCACACCACCGGATGCTCCTACATCAAGAGTAGTCTCAAACATCACTATATTTTTCAAACAACTCTTAGAAAGAGACCATGAGCACATGACTATATAGATAAGACCAAGGGTTTGTTTTTTAATATTAATGATAAATTTTCCTCTCAAAGATAGAAATTAAAATATTAATGATATTCTCTATCTAAAATTGCCCCCACTTTGTCATGGATGTGAGCTTGTAATTTCCCATTAATTTTTTGTCATAAAATTTATCATGTACATGATGTCAAGTGTCCTAGGAACTACAACATTTTATGGAAATCCATGCCTCTTTATGAAATTTTATTTGTTGCTAGTAAACCATGGCTCTTTTTATTAAATTACTTGCTTATAGAGAAGGTAAATGTAGGGCCCACATAAGCTAATTAACTAAAAAAAAATATTATAGACATGAAAGTTGCAAGATCTAAGTTGTGTCAATTTAGAAGTACAAGAAAATATTACCAAGAGAAGTTAAAAGTAGACTATTTGATAGTTAGGGGAGAGGGGCCTATAGTGGAGATAGTTAGTGGGTCTCATAGTGGAGCACCTTAATATCCAATTGTAAAACACTTTTTATCCATAAAGTGCACAAACCAACAAATCATGTGATGCCACATCAGCGCACCAATAAAACATGACTAAGTGCACCACTATCGGTCTCACTTTTTTGGGAGGCCTTTTTGGATGCCTCAACAAAAAGCATGTTGATGTGGCATCATATTTGATGATGTGGCTCTAAAACGAAATATAGAAGCACGTGAGTTGCCAAATAAACTATTGTACAAAATTGGCAGTGATTTGAAATTTCCACATAGGATTTTGAGAAATGTGAAGTTAGGGTGCTCCACTATAGGCCCCTCTCCCCTATAGAATTAAAGAGAAAAATATTAGAGATTGTAAAAGTATTGTTTTTAAAGGAGTGGTTAGAAGTATTGATTCATTAAAGTCTCAATATAATATTGAAATTGGGTGTAAGAAGAATGTGAGAGGGAATAGAATGAGAGTTCCTAAATCTATTTGCAATATTTTCTTGCTTGTCTAGGACAATAGCATAAGCCTCTTAGATGGATTAAAATTCATAATCATGTCACAATTTTATAAAAAAAAACGGTAAACACAAATATAATTTGAGTGTCTAAAAGTGATATGTACATGTTTTAAAAATTAAAATTAGTTGGATATGAGTTTTTATAAATTTATGAGAATATTTTTAATTGCATTTAAAAAAAAAAAAAAGTGGAGTCAACAAGGTATTGCAAAAAATATAACAATTTTTTTCTCTTTGATTTTTTCTCACCTAGATAACTTTTAGGTCAAATTTACTCAAAATGTTATAGTTTTGATGGGATGTTGGTGTTTGCCAACATTTTTATTATATATATGTACTTCAAACTTTTAAAATAAATTTTAAGTAATAAAAATATCACAAAAGAAAATACAAGTAAACAATAATATTATCCTTAAAATCAAGAGGAAAGGGATAATGTCTAGAATAAGCTAAGCGTGAATGAAAATCAAATGTACAAATGATTGAACCAATAAACATAAAAAAGAAGATAAAATAAATCTATGATGGCAAACCCTTAAAAGGTCAAATTCAATGACATGTATGCTAGAAGATGCCAATAAAATAATACAATAGCAAATAATCGAAATAGGTTAAAATTTAAAATAACAAGGAAAGTGTTATTAAAGCAAGTTAAACTACTACATATATTATTTCTTCAAAAGATATGCAAATTTGATTTTTATTAATGCAACATTGGATTACCTATGAAGAGATTAATAGTAGAAAATATAAATCAATGTAAACCATTATAAATAAACATGTGACACTAGATACATATGGATAAACCCTTGTGAGAAAAAATCCACCACCAAAGACAAGCACAAGTGTGTATTAACCTTCAACACAAGAGTATATATGCAACACACTTTTTCCCTTCAATTTAATAGTATTATAGTAGCCCTTGTGTACTTATGAAAATATCTATAAAACTTACTACTCCAAACCCATAATATATGTTTAAATATTAATACGCACATACAAAATTAGTTTTACAATACCATGGGGCAATAAAATAATGTGAAAAGTGTGTATTGATGATGAAATTCAATATCTTTCAAGGAAAATCTCTCTTTAGATAAACATGATTCTTGGACATGGAGACCATGTAGGAGGAGATGGTGGCCTTGGATAAATGTGTCACTTGGGATCTTGTAACTTTTCTCAAGAAAAATTAAGCTCATTGGTTGCAAGTGGGTGTTCAAGAATAAATTTAGAGTCGATAGTAATTAAATAGGTACAAAACTAGACTAGTGGCTAAGAGCTACTTCTAGAGATCTAGGGAGTTGATTTTGGTGAATTTTTTTTTCTTGATATTAAATTATCTTCTATTAGTTTCCTACTTTTTATTGTTGTTGCTTATGATTTTGAAATAGAACCAATGAATGCCGAAATTGTCTTCTTGTATGAGGAACTTGCAGAGGAAACTTACATGTGACATTGAGATAACTTGAGATAAGAGGGAAAGACAATTTAGTTGCAAATTGAAATGGTCATTGTATGGTTTGAAGTAATCACCTTAAATTTAGTATTAGAAGTTTGATACTTTTGCATTGTAGTTGGATTTTGTTAGAATAAAAAATGATCACCATGTGATTATTTAAATGTACTAATTTGATTATATTCTAATCATGTCTTACACATTGATGGCATGCTTGCTAATAGGCATAAGGTGATGGTTAAAGAGCTTAAAATTTAGCTTTCATGTGCTTTTGACATAAGGACCTATGAATTATAAGAAAATTATTTTGGGAATAAAAATCAATAAAGGTGAGTTCATAGAAAGCTTTGGCTTAGTTAGAGTAAGTATGTCAACTATCTTGTGGTATATGGTTATGCACAATAATAAAATAATGAGTTTTTTTTTGTACACACTAAGCTTTCATTGGATGTGTCCTAAATAAAATGATAATTTTTAGGCTATGTAAAATGTGTTTTATTTTACTATTATTGGTAATCTAGTATATATACAATGACCTTTCTATTATATAAGATATGTCCAAGAAATGGGAGTTCTTAGCAAGTTTATGTCTAATCCTGACAAAGAGCATTGAACTTGTATTAAGAGTGTATTTAGATATTTGTGAGATATTTCTTATTATTTCTTGTGTTATCATAATTAGATAATGATGTCAGAAAATTATTTCACATACAAGGCTTTATTGATGTAAATTAGGCATATGACTTGGACAACTGAAAGTCCATTAATGATAAGTGTTTTCTCTATTTGATAATATTGTTAGTTGGATGAGTAAGAAGAACTCAAAATTTCTTTTTCCATTATTGAAGTAGAGCATATGACTATTACACATGCCTATCAAAGAGGTGGTTTGATTAGAAAGATTATGTTTAGGAGTTGGTCTTGATTGTATGGTGGCTTAGATCAAATGTGTTAATCATAGTACTATTTATTCAACTAGGATCCCATGTACCATGTTTGTATGAAGCATATTGATATTTAATATCACTTTGTTTGTGAGACAATGGAGAGTGGTTAGGTCATGATTAAATAGAAGGTCAAGTATTGGGATAATGTTACAAATTCACTTAAGAAACCAATGAGTACATATAATTTCTCTTGGTATAGGGTGGCTATGGGCCTTGGATCCTATACCTGATTCATTTTTTATTTATTATTTATTTCATTGCAATGTATATTATCAATTAGAATAACGTTAACCTCACAATCCTTTGTACTCATGTTGAATCTCTAAAATATGGTGAATAAATGTTTGGATGCCTATGTAGGTGGTTGAGAGATATTATTATTTAATTATTTCTTTTAACTTAGAGTATTAGTCGTAGTGGCATTAAGATGAGATGTTACTTATGGTGGTGACAATTGCAAAGTGATTTTAATTTTATTTACACCATTTTCCCAATTATAGGCATTGGGATAGAGAGAGTGGAGCATCTTTTCATGATGGGTGAGGTCCACATTAGTTGACCACTACATTTTGGAGTGTTGTACTTAGAAACATATGTATGCTCTTCACATGAATCGAAGATGATGTTAGTAATGGTTACTATTCATGAAACATTGATTGATTGATCATTATAAGGTGTTAGATTTTTCCCATACCATAAATCTTGGTAGTTTTGGTTTTGAGAAACCATTCATAATTTCCCTTCTCCAAATCTCCATAAATTAAATGTCGTATATAATCATTTCATGAATCTTTTCTATTAATGTAACATCTCTATTGAATTAATGCATACTTATTTTCTCTTTAATAATAAACATTTCTTCCCAAAAAAACTTTTCATATAGTTACATTATATATTTATTTATATATACTTGATAATTTTAATTTATTATTTTGAATTCTCACATAATTTTCTAAATTTCATTTTAAAATTAAATAGTTAATTTTATATACGTATTCATTTATTTAATCAACATATCTTTGAACATTTCAATTATCTATATCTTACATTACTCAAATCTTTCTTTTTTTTTTACAAATATATACAGTTCAAAAATAAACATGTTTTGATAATATTTTTCTAAATTTGACTGTTTTTTTAATCAAACTCCATGATCCATCATGAAAGTACGAAAATAAAAAAAAGAAATGAAGAGTAATAGATCATAAAATTTTATCCAAAACATTATCGATCAAATAAAAAATAAAAATCAATCTATCATAATGAAATGTTGAATGATTTTAACCCCTATGTTTTTTTTTTTTAATCTTATCGTCTACTCAGATTGCTGAAATCGAGGCGGCACAATATTAGAAAATGACCGCAGTTATCAAACCCATCCTCGTAGTTCGGGAACATATGAAACGTCATTGTTTCCATTGTTGGAAGGTCATCCCGCCACTGGTACACCAATTTATTTATTGATTATGGACATTCAACAGAATGTGGGCCCTGCGTGGAATCTCTATTATCCTTATCGTTTCCTGGCCTTATCTGGAAAAAAGCAAAACAGATATTGATGAATGACGTCTTCTGAATCTGACACAGGCAAGAGGAGAGCCGTGAAAGACTGAATCAGATTCCCCCGGTTTTGAACACTGCATTCCAATCCGACCTGGCGTCAGAAATCCTATCCCCATCTGTCTCGAGCTTCCGCCCATTGATTACCTTAAAAATAGCAGTTTTACTCCCCCTATAAATTGTGATCGCGAACAGAGGAAGAGGAAATTATATCTTCATTGTTCTCCTTAATCGAGAATTTTTACAATGTTGGCATTCTTCCACAGTTGGGTTTCGTGCGGGCCGGAGGAGCTGCGCAGCCCCACGAGTCGTAAGGGCAAATGGAAAAGCGGGTCAGAGATGATGGACTTGTTTGTTGAGGCGAGAGCAGATGCGGTGTGTTTGAAGGTGGCGGACGCAGGCGCCATGGCCTTTTCACACCATAACGAGGCCCTTTTCCAGCCCCGATGCCTCGCCTGCGTCGACGACATTTTCTGCATTTTTGTGGGCTGTCTCGACAATTTGGGGGTTCTGCGAAGACAATATGGGCTTTGCATGAATGCCAAGGAGGACATGCTGGTCATAGAGGCATACAGGGCCTTGCGCGACAGGAGTCCTTACCCGCCCGACCAAGTGCTCAAGGATTTAAACGGCACTTTCGCCTTTGTTCTCTACGATGCTTCCAACCACACCATTTTTGCCGCAGCGGTGAGTTCTTTTAGTTAGTTTGTTAGTTATGGCTTCGAATTGGGGAAGAATTTTAGCAGCCGCCATTGAATTAAGAGAATAAAGTTTCCATAGTCCATGATCAAATAGTGCGGAGATTTCTAAATGTAAAAAGATTGTACACAGTTTCTATTGAGAAATCTCTGTACAAACTGCCAATAACCGCCATTAAGATTTCTGACCGCCATTAAAATCTCATAAAATGATTGATTGTGTATTTTGCAGGATAAAGAGGGCAAAGTAGCATTGTACTGGGGAAGTGCCTCGGATGGGTCGCTGGTTTTCTCAGACGATCCAAATGTTTTGCAGGATGGATGTGATAAATCCTTTGCTCCCTTCCCATCCGGTGAACTACAAATACTCCTCTTTTTCCTTTGCCCAAATGGATTTATGAGTCAATCGGTTGGAAATAGTTGTGTTTTGAATTTACTGTTTAGTGATGTTTGAATTGGATTTGCAGGTTGCATGTTCTGGAATGGAGGAGGTCTACAGAGCTTTGAGCATCCTATGCACAAGATGCAGGCGGTGGCCAGAGTGGACAGTGAAGGGCAAATGTGTGGAGCAACATTTAGAGTTGATAAATTTAGCAGAGTAAATAGCATTCCGCGAGTTGGAAGTGCTTGCAACTGGGCTAACCTGTACTCCTTCTCGAATTAAATCTTTCTGTACAATAATCTCCTTGGGGCCCATAACCGCTTTGTTTTAAGGAGTGAAAACTTCACTGTGGATTGTATGTATTTCAACTGTATATTCTGCATGTACAGAAAGGCTGGCTTTTGTTATGCTAGAGAATCAGATCTTGCTTTTACCAAATATTGTTCACAGATGTGCTCTTTCTTCTAAATTGCTTCTTATTATTATTATTATTTTAATATGCTTTTTGTGATGTACCAGAATCCGTTGTTTACAAAATATTGTTTAAAGATTTTTTATTTTGCATAACACTATCCAAAACGCATTTAAAAAACAAAACATGATCAACATAATAGTTATAAAAAACAAAACTATTTTAAATTTATGCGCGCAGCTGTGCAAACATAGGTGATGACATTTGGGTATACAACCTCCAGCTGTCGCTGACGACTTATCACGTTTTTTTGACGGTCGCAGCGGTGGCGAGGCGTCAAAATACGTGAAAGAAACACTCATCGACTAAATACTTGATGACTCAAATTTCCCATTTAATGAATCTTTTGTAGACTTAACCCTTAAAAATGAGAGGTTAAAGATGCCATATTTCTATAGTTCATAATATAAAATTGTTTTAGATTATCATTATGATCCATCATCAAAAAGAAGATAAAATAATATGGATTAACACTAAGTACAAGGACTATATATTGTATTTATTAATTAACTAAAATTCAAAATCATATTATATGTTGAATTTCAATTAATTAATAAAATAATAATGGATTAACACTAAGTACAATAATATGGATTAACACTAAGTACAAGGATTATATATTGTATTTATTAATTAACTAAAATTCAAAATTATATTATATGTTGAATTTCAATTAATTAATAAAATAATAATGGATTAACACTAAGTACAAGGATTATATATTGTATTTATTAATTAACTAAAATTTAAAATCATATTATATGTTGAATTTCAATTAATTAATAAATGCGGTCAAATATATTGGAATGTTGGATAGATATTGTGGTTATAAAGGAGAACCTACCTACCATCAAAGAAACATAAGAACATATAAGAAAAAATCAACAAATGTTTAAAAAAAAATCATTAGATAGCACAACCTAAAAGGAAAAAATTAGGTGAGAAAGAGAGTAAAGAAGTAAAGGAATGAAAATAAAAAATAATAAAAATAATAAAGATGGTGATTTAAGGATGTCAAAGATAAATAAAAAGGAATTGAAATTACTATATTAATAACATGAAAACTATGAAAGAAATTAAAGATTACAAATTACAATAATAAGTAATTATTTAATGATATAGTTAAATGCGCCAAAGTGTTGGATAGATGTTGTGGCTATAAAGGAGGACTTACAGTCAAAGAAACATAAGAATGTGGAAAAAAACATTTAAAAAAAAAAAAATTCAGAATAAGAACCTAAAGGAGAAACATTAGATGCGAAAGATAAAAAGTCAAGGAATGAAAATAGAAAATAATAAAAGTAATAAAGATGGTGATTTAAAGATGTCATAATGAAAAAATTAAAAAAAAATGAAATTACTATATTAATAACATGAAAACTATAAAGGAAATTAAAGATTAAAAATTACAATAATAAGCAATTAATTGATGATATGTTATTAAAAGATCACAGAATTGTGATGATTATTTCTTTTGATTAATGATTATGATATCATGGCTATTAATGGACTAACCATTGTAATGGCTTTCTAAATTGAATGCACAAACAATTTTTCCCTCCCAAATGGAGAGGGAGAACATCACCAGAGAGAAGTATATAGACATTGTGAACAAACAAAAAAATTCCATCTTGAGTCAAACACACTCATGTAGGTCTTGCATCAAAATCCGAGAAAGTTTTAAGTTCCCAATGATGTCAAAAAGTTAATCTTGTGTCTTGACTTGTGTGGTTTGGTCATAAGAATATGCCAAAAACATACTCAACCTATGACCAATCTCTAGCAATGGTCGAGAGGCGATATCATTAGTCAAGATTGTCATTTTTGTTTACCTATTAATTATAAAGGTTTATTTATATATATATATATATATATATATATATATATATATATATATAATACCATTATTATTAATAAAGGTATGTCATAGTTAGAAAGGATAGTTAGCTTGTCTTATGCATATTAATGGGAAGTGGAATGAAGTTAATTTATTACTACCTCATGTGGAGGCTTCATCCCAGTATGGTTAGCTTTACTCTTTGCATGGTATTAAGTTATAAATGTCATATATCTACACTCGCGTGGATAAAAGAGGAGAGTTTTACTATTATAAGAGCGGCATAACTGTTAGTGGAGGAGAGGCGTGAGTATTGTAGCAATGCAGGGGAAAAGGTCAAATGTTTCTAGGAAGGGTTTGGTGTTTGCAGTGTCATCAACTGTGAGGTTTGTTGGCTGTGCATAGGTGATTGAGCTTGTAGAGGAACGATAACATTTTCCAAGCATGTTTATTATCTATTTTCTTTTCATTTTCTTGGTTTGGTTATAATATGACATGATTTCTAAACTTTGATAGAAAAAAAAAGTTTATACATATAAATATATGCTTGTGCAAAAGAAAATGAACTTGGTTGAGTATGTTTACCTCTGAATAAAATCATTTAAAATATTTAATGTTTTTGCCTAGGATAGCAAAGAAAATAAATTGGTATATATGTATTATTATTATATTCATAGTCTTATTATTGTGTTAAGTTTTACATTGTGTCACAATTAAGGGAATGGATTTCAAGTTTAGGGAGAAAAAACTGTATATAAGCAAAAATCCCAAGTGAAGAAGTGTGATAGGTTTTTACTAGGTTAGGGTTTTCTCTCACCAGATTTACTATTGTGAATGTAATATTAATTTAATGTATCATATTGTGAGAATGATCATAACCTAAGCTAAACATGATTAGATTATAAGAATTAAACCAAGATCTAACTAATTAAGCCATCCTCCCAATGAAATTCTTGAAAGCATTAAACTAAGAAGCCATTAAAACTAAAATGCTTAAATGAAATCTAATTTCATACATCAAACCTCATCCCATTGGGGGATTGGTGTTGAATTGATGTGGAATATCAGCCCTTTCCCAATCCCCTGGTTGAAATAATCTTTGAAGATGGATGCCATTGATGGAAAATGGTATGAATAGATGCAATATTAACTAAAAAGTAAAAATAGATGATAAATGATGAAATTTCTCATGAAGAATGATCTAAAATCCATTATAGTGCAGATGCTCTAAATGAATGTGGATCATTTGCTCAAGAAATGGAGGCTATTTATAGGAAAAGTAGTTGAATCAATGGCCAAGATTGATTTTATTAAGCAATGGATGAAAATCAAAGAGAGGAATTGGTATGGATCAAGAATTCAATCCATGGATGAGATTGAAAGTTGAAATGGATTGACCCATTTAATCAATGGCTCAAATTGATTTAAAGAAACACAAATCCTTAAATTTAGGAGGAATGTGCAAGATATTTCCATTTAGGGGGGAAATGAAATGGAGGAATATTCCTTTGCAAGTGGGAGAAATTGGAGGGATGAAAGAAATTAGTTAATTAAATAATTAAAACATTATTTAATTGTGTATGATGGATGAATTTGAAGATTTAATTAAACAATTAATTCATTTAATTAAAAAGGGGAATTAATGACATTCAATTAAATAATTAAGATTATTTAATCAAATGAGAAGACTTACGAGAATTTAATTAAATAATTCACATTATTTAATTAAACAAGATAAAAATTAGCATGAAAGGGGATGAATTAACCTAATAAAATTGATTATCTAATTAATAGAAGAAAATGATGAATTTAATTAAACAATTAAGATTATTTAATTAAATGGTCGAAAAGAGGTGAATCGGGATGAAAACGGTGTTAGTGATCAAATTCATATATGCAATATCAATCAGGATGATTTTAAGTGTCTACATTTTGTCCCTCTTTGAAGCAAGGTACCAGTTACATTGGTTCAAAGACTGATGCTTTTCAGATCAATATTGTCGCTCAGATCAAAAATTTAAAAATTTATGATTTTTTGGATGCCCCACTATTGCCCCAATGGAAGGAATTATGCTAAACCAAGATCTAACTAATTGTAATGTTTCATACTAAAATAACACCAAATAAATAAAATATGACATTATTAATAATAAATTAAAGACAATCATTTAGCTACTTTCCATCATAGCACAATATGTCCAAAAGCAATAATTTATATTAATTTCCAAATGTCAATTCTACAAGTTACATATTTTGACTTAGGCCAACATCTCCACTTAGTCAACTCAAGTTTCCATCTTATAGTACAAAGTACGATAATAAAAAATGGAATTCCATGTGATTCATCTTTAATGCTCACCACATCTGGTGGACGATAACATGGTTCAAGCACTTTTTTACCCAATCATGAAACTACACTTCCCTTTAAAATTCTTCCTAACTCGAAGAATACCCAACCTTGCACAGAATATTTAGCAAGAGAATACGATATGCAAGGTGGAATCTAGTGCGTGCCTAACAACTACATACATTTCTATCTACATTTAGAACATGCAAGATCTATGCTAGGAAATGACAGAGTTACATCATAAAAATTAGACCATTCAACATAATGGACTATAAATTCTTGGCCAAGCATATGTTGTATACAACTAAAAATAATAGATTTTAGAAAGAAAAAAACCTATACTCTCTATTAACCCATTTTTGGCACCCGTCCCAAAAGGTAACCTCCCACATACATAAGATAACATACATCTTATCCAAATTACGCAAATTGCAAAACATTCAACATGGTTTCTAGTAGTTTTACTAGCCAATTTTTTCATGAATAAGAATCAAACAATCTACACCATAGTCTATGTTTATCTCATCTTGGCTATTCTAGTTCAAAAAAATATATATATGAAAGGAACTAAACCAAATTTGATAATAACACAATTAGACATGATTCATAATACATAATCCATTTCATCATTTAAGATAAGATTATCATAGTAAATGCATCAGCATATAGTTTTACCAATATCTCCTTTATTCTTCCTACATGGACTGAATTCTACATTGTTTAGATAAAGAAAATAAGAAAATTTAAAGAAGGTATATCACATGTATGTGTAATGCATAAATGGTAGATTTTGCATGTACACATATATGGCCTTCTGAAAAATGTGTATACATATACGTTCTTTGAAAAAGATTTAGATCCATTTACATATAGATTTCCATATTTAGAAAGATGTCAACTTTAATCAGATGCACAATTAGATTCAAATGAGATATAACGGACAAGCAGTCATTAGAATTTTATATGAATTTAAATTTCAACCATAATTTCATAATCTACATCATAATTAATTTATGTTCAATCAGAATCAAAACATTCCATTTGACTTTCTTCTCTAGAGAAATCACAAAGTTATTCCTAATTTGTTTGTTCTATATGAATGTTTTGTTTCATTTATACCACGTCATCATTTGTTCGAGTAAAACAATACTTCAATAGGTGAAACAAGTTTAGTACAAAGTTGGTATCTTCCATTGGAAGCATTCTAAAACGATAAGATATCGTTCTACACTTTACATCAATATAAGTATCGTTCTGTTTAAAAATAGAGTATATTTGAAAGTTAAACTTTAACCAGAATGATACATATCGCTCAGTTTTAAATTTGTTCTTCAAAATAAAAACTTAATATCAAAGAATGATAATCTTTTATATCATCTAGTTTTATGTACATCGTTTTAATAGTTTAATATTGTTTAGAACAATATGTTGAACATCATTCTATTTTTTTTAGTCATCCTTTTAAAACCTTGATTACCAAGTTTGGAACAGTATGCATGCAATCATGTATGCAAGAACGATATGCGTTTCATAAAAATATGCAATTGTTTAGAACATGCAATAGAACGATATGCATTTAGAACGATATGCAATTGTTTAGAACGATATGCATGCTATCATTTGGCCTTATACATATATCATTTAAGTCTTTCATTATTTATTTCATAGAATAATATGGAATCCACAGTATACTTTATAAAGGCTCCATTAGAGTCGAAACATGAGCATAGTAAATGTGAATGCTCAGCGTCATTGTAAAACATAAAAATATACTGATCGACTATATGTATATATGTATATATATATATATCATCTTGCTCTCGAGAGACATTAATATTAAGTCAATGGGTATGCATCAGCCGACCTATTAAGGCTTCCATTAAAACACAATGAATATTTCTTTGTTTCTAATTATGCAAAGCTCTATGAATCAAACATATGAATCGTTCGAGCTAAGGAAAAATACTTTGAAATAAGGAAAGTACTTATATTAAATAGAACGATGGTATCATTCATCAAAAATGGAAAAATGACAATAGTCACTCAAACATACTTTAAATCTAAATGAAGCAAATCGTTTGACTGATTATTATCTCTAAGAAAAAAAGAAATTATCACCATATTCGATGATTATAGATTCATTTGCTACTCTATTTACAGGAACAGAGAACCATCTATGTGTGGTTTCTTTGACTCGACATGCAACGCCATCGACACCATTAAAAGAGGTCACCCAAATGGGGGGGTTTGCCAAATACAAATGGATTCTTATGATGAGTAAGAATCATTAACATAGAAAAAGAATACATCGGTATCGACCACCCACAAATAGATATCATGCAAACATAACTTAGTTATGGGTAGAGATAAGTTCAACTAGATCGAACTTTTGTAGGACAACTATGAAACATAGAAGATATACGGTGGTTTTTCCCACTTTTCACAGTGAACAAAGGAAACATTGGTTCGATTCACACAAAAAATGGACTCAAATACAAGGGTTTCTAGAGATTAATAGAAACAAATGCACAGACATAAGGAAAGAATAATTTCAAGTCATTTGTTACTCTACCGAATAGGATCGAATTAAGAGCATGAAAATCCATTTTTTTTTTTAGAGAAGGAAATGTATGTAAACCAAAATAAAAGCATGTAGTTACCTCCTTCTTGTTGTAAGTGTGTGATGATTTTTGCTTAGCTCGATATGGAAACAAACCCTCTTCTTTGGTTTGCTCCTTTTTTACTTCGTGGTCTACAGAAAAAACCTCCAAAATCTCCTATGTTTTTTGCTAAGATTCTCCACTCCTTTTCTTCAAGATTTCCCATGCTCTAACCAAAGATTCTTGCATTTACCAAAATTGGAGGTGATCTTTACTCTCCCACATCCTCCTCATACTTAGCTTCCCACTCCATGCTTTTTAGCATAAATTCTCTTTCCATTATGGGTGTCGACTATGTTTCATTCATTTGAAGGTGCTATTACCATATTTTTATATGATGTCCTTTATCATTTCCAATATTTCAAATAGAGGGAAAACATTTTACCACAATAATAATATATATACATGCTTACATACATATATATTCATCATTTCTTTTCTTTTTACCTCTTACGAGGGTATGTATTTTCAAATTTAATTGAATCGTTCTACTCAAGAGAAGTCAATAAGTATATGGAAAATACATTTACAACGCCATTTTTATTATGATACTAGCATCAAATGGACAAGGTAAAGCAAATGCTCAAATAAATTTATTTTCATAAGCTTACCTAATTAATTATTTCCACATTTCACACAAGAAAATGATATCTATTGAATTGCAAGTTAAATGTAGATATTATGATTTTCAATGGTGTGTGCATGTTCCAGATTCCATCACGCTTACCAATTGTCATCCAGCTAAATACTCCTACCTCAACCATTTTCTTGATCTTCAACCCGTTCCTACATTCACACACTTGCATTGCAGAGTTTCATCAGTAACCATTAACCAATGCTTGTAACGAAAAGATTTCATTCTTTATCATAGCATTCATCCTTCGTATCCAATCACATGAATATAGATATATTTCAAATAACATTGAAATCTTAAATTTATCACAAGTCAAAATTGATAAATTTCATTTTCCATAAATATTTAAATAACTTAATATTATTAAATGTAGGCAAAATTTGAGACATGACATCCTTCCTCACTATGAAGAGACATCATCTCGATGTCTTTTTAGACAACACTGAATTATATATGTCTATTGCAACATTCAATTATATTGTTATTCAAGCCAAAATTTCATAGCATGCCAATTCAAAATACTAGAGCAATAGTATCTCAATGAACATTAAGAGTCTATCTAAAAATCAAATGAGGAAAGAAGCATTCTATTTCCTTCGCATCCTCCCATGTAGCACTGTCCTTAGAATATTGGTCCCATTGAACCTTCTACTGGACAATGTCTCTATTTTGCAACTTGATGTTGTGTCTATCCAAAGTTCTAATGGGCTCCACTAGCACCACTTCTAGATTCTACACCTGTAAAGAATGCCAATCAAGTATATGATATCTATCTGGATGATATTGCTTAAGTAAAGAAATATGAAATACATTATGGAGTCGAGCTAGAGAAGGTGGTAGAGCAAGTCGATATGCAACTGGGTTAATCACTTCCAACACATCGAAGGGACCCACATATTTAGGGGCCAACTTGGAAGATTTTCCAAAAGTAATTGAGCTCTTGTATGGCTTCACTCTCAAAAAGACCTTATCTCCCTTTGAGAACTGTCTAAAGGTTTAATTCTTGTCGACATAGCTTTTATGTCTATATGTCACTTCTTTTAGTCTACCCTTGATGAGTTTCATCTACTCCTCCATCTCTTTGAGAATTTCAGGACCCACTATAATCATGTATTCCAGTCTATCCTAACTAATGGGTGTACGACACTTTCACCCATAAAGAGCCTCAAAAGGTGCCATACCTAAGGATGCATGGAAAGAGTTATTGTATGTAAATTATACTAAGGTTAGATACTCTTCCCACTTACATTGTTGGTTCATGCAATACATTCATAAGAGATCCTCTACTACCTGGTTGAATCTCTCTACCTGACTGTTAGTTTGAGGATGATATGCTAAGCTAAAATTCAACTTAGTTCCCAAAGTTGCATTCAAAGTTGTCCAAAATCTGTACATCATCCAAGTATCTCTGCCAGATATAATAGTCTCAGGAACTCCATGCAAATGAAAGATCTCTTGAAAAAAATTGTTGGCCAAGGTCAACGATCCATCCTTAAGGTTCCCTGGAATGAAATGTACCACCTTAGTCAACTTATCAACTACTACCAAGATGACATCATGCCTATTTTTACTCATTGGTTACCCCTGAATAAAGTCCATGTTGATCACCTGCCATTTGTACTCGGGTATGTCATGAGAATAGAGAAGCCCTGCTAGATGCACATGTTTAGCCTTGACTCACTAACATTCCACTCATCTGGCTACATATTCAACTACATCTTTCTTGAGTTTAGGCTAAAAATATAAAGATTTCAACTCTGTGATTGTCTTGACAACTCTTGGGTGTCCCGAATAAGGTGTATTATGAATTTCCTCCTAGATCATCATTTTGAGATCTCTAGAATCTAGAATATACATCCTCCTTTGATATCTTAGGATTCCATTTGGTTCAATTTCATACCCATCATATCGATGGTCAGAAGGGTTCACCTATAGAGCTTGGTTTACCCTTCCATAGTGCTCATCCCCTTGCAAGTGTTGCTTTAAACCTGTTGTCTTAGATTTGACCTTGTCGAGGTCATAGCTACTAGATGTCTTCTTCTACTAAGAGAATATGATACTCTATTCTCTTTTCCTTTAATGTACTCAATTCCAAAGTTGTACTCACTAAGGAATTCCAACCACCTTCTTTGACGTGCATTGAGGTTTGGTTGGGTGAAGATATATCTCAATCCCAAGTGATATATTTTAAGCTCAAATGACTTCCCCAATAGGTACTTCATCCACGTCTACAAGGCATGCACTTTTGAAGCCAATTCCAAATCATGTGGTGCATAATTCATTTCATGTCACTTTAGCTTCCTTGACTCATATGCCACCACTTTCCCATCTTGACAGCTCCTAGACCATCTCCCAAAGAATTCGTGATCACTTTGAATTGAACATTGGGATTAGGTATAATCAATATTGGGGTTGTCATGAGATTATCCTTCAGGAGTTGAAAATCTTGCTCACACTTTTTTGTCCATTCAAAAAATTTCCCTTTCCTCTGAAGAGATGTGATTGGGACTACAATTTGAGAGAATCCTTGTAAATAATTTGCACTATAATATCCCGCAAGTCCCATGAAACCCTGGAATTTTGTCACACTCTAAGGAGTTGGCCATTCCACTATTGCATTTATCTTTTTTGGATCCACAGAGACTCCCTCTGCTGATATGATGTGACCAAGGTAATGCACCCTGTTCTAATAAAATGAGCAGTTTGATAGCTTTCTAAAAATATTCTTCTCTCTCAAACATTGTAATACTATCCTCAAATTCCTATCGTGTTCCTTAATGGACTTGGAATAAATCAAAATGTCATCAATGAAGATCAAGACAAAATCATCTAAACAATCTCTGAATACACTATTAATGAGATTCATAAAAGCCACTGGTGCATTGGTCAAACCAAAAGGTACCACCGTGAAATTGTAGTGTCCATATCGAGTTCAGAAAGCAGTCTTAGGGATGTCCTCTTATTTTATTCTCAACTAGTGATAATCGGATCATAGATCTATTTTGGAGAACATTGTTGCTCCCTTCATCTAATCAAATAACTCATCAATCCTCGGGAGAGGATATCTATTCTTGATGGTCTCCTTATTCAACATCCAATAGTCAATACACAGATGTAAGGTTCCATCCTTCTGCTTAACAAAGATAACCAGTGCACCCCAAGGAGACACACTAGGTCGAATAAGCCTCTTGCTCAATAGTTCCTTCAACTGGGCCTTCAATTCGAATAACTCGGTGGTAGTCATCTTTTATGGGGCCTTAGACTGTGGTTCAATTCTTGGTACTAGATCAATAGAGAAATCAAATTCTTGCTTAGGAGGTAGCTCTGTGAGTTCTTCAAGAAATACATCTCAGAACTCCTTGAGAATAGGGTAATCATCCAAATAAGGCTTCACACTTTTAAGTTCACTAACATGTACCACATAGATGGTACACCCCTTCCTTTGAGCTCTCTTGAGCTACATAACTGAGATCCTCCTAAGCTTTAGTGGTCTCTATAACTAATGAATCTCAACCGTGATTCCATAGTCGTCCAAACAACTAACAATTTTATCCTCACAGTTCACTATGGACTTATGTTTAGTCAACCAATTTATCCCTAAGATCACATCGTAAGAACCTAAGGGTGCCATGTAAAGGTTGACTTGAGTCTGGAAACTGGGAAGTTCTAACTTGTTGTAATGGATAATGTTGATGCCAAAACTTGGCAAGGTAACATCATTTATTGAAAACTTAGTTAATGGGGGGACCAATTGTGCTAAATTGAGTGACCTCCAGATTTTTAAAGAAGTCGACTTCTTCTATAATTGGTATTTTGAATGGGAAGAGGAAGCAAATATATAAAAAAGAAAATCTAACTAAGGCGATGCACCAAGATGTAGATAAAGGCACGGTAAATATATCCTTTGGGAATAAATTCATGGGCCCGTTCAACAATTTGCTATGTTTCAGAATCATAGTAATCAAAAGAAAAGATCTGAACAATTCATCTAATGAAATAAAATGATTATAGCATACATCCACTGAAAAGAAGAGTCGAAGACATGATCTAAATCAACAATTTGTATTTAAAATCGTAGAAGTTCTTGCAAATGAACAATCCAGACAATAGTGGCACAATATTAATTTCTTATCAAATAACATAAGAAAAACAGAAAGGCCAAACAATGGTACAATCTGAAAGTTTCATATAATAATCTTAAAAACAATACTAAAGGCCTGGTGTCTCTCTCTAATTTTTCTGCATCTTCTGAACTCATTTTCTGAAGCGAGAAGCAATAATTATAGCCAATAATCCACCACCTAGCGAGCTTGTAACAAAAAAGATTCAATATCTTTTGGCAATGATTTCCTTCGGCCGTTGCAACAGAAAATATTCAGGCCATGGCATGTAGATGCTTCCCAGCCAGATGCATCCCCTACAAATGATGGCAGTGGTTCAAGAATATCCTGAGTAGAAAAGTGTCGCTTCCCAATGGAGGCAAGGCGGTTATGACACACGACAACATATTGCAGCTTGGCATTCGCTAAACTCTTTCTTTTTGATGAAGTTCCCGCAAGGAGACAGGTGGCAACATGACGCAACTTGTAGTTCATTCTCCCCTCTGTTTGATGAAAAGTTGCGTCGAGAATACATGCAGCAACAATGTTTATTATCAACACCGTATGTGGGGTTTTCCAAAATTTTATGCGAAAGGAAGCTATGTGGCACACGGGTGGGGCCCGACGAGGAAGTGAAGGGAAGCAGTTATAAATAGCTCACAGTGAAGACACGTGGGAGCATAGCGGGAGCCGGTAGAAGAGTGAAGGAAGCCTTTCCTATGAGGAGCGTTGGGTAGACACGTGGAAGAAACTGACAGAGTATAGCAAAAAGAAGGCCAATGAAAGGATAAAAACAACATCTTGAATATGAGGCAGGGGTCGGAGCTTAGCAAAACATAAAAAACACCCGAAGGGAGCTCGAAGAATTTTACATTCACAGCTTCTAGTGACTACCAGGGGTGTTTCACCTACAGAATGAGGAACCCAAATTTTTCTCTGGCTCACAGACCAGAGCGCCATCCATAGGGTGATAGATTCAAAGTTTAGAAAGAGTTGCCTGTAGGAGTAGCAAGTCGGCCTCAGACGGTCTCAATACGTCAGGCAGATTCTCTTGCGCTTCGCTCAGGTTGAGCATTTCTTTATAAGGCAGCACCTTAGGTAAACTGGCCCCAGACTCACATTGCAAAAGTAGCCATGCTATCGGATGAATGATGCACTCAATATCAACTACGGTAGGAGGCTGGCTAAAACTCTTGAAAGCGGTTGGGTCTTGCTCCTTCTCCTCAATTTTCTCTGCAATTTGCTCAACTGTGTTGACTGACTCATCTTCAAGAAACGAGGATGGCATGCCCATCTCAATTATCCAAGAGAAATTTTCCCTCATGCTATCCATAGTCTGGTTCAAAGTAGTTGCACAGGTATTGGTACGAAGGATGGTCATGTGGCAGTGCATGAATTTGTTTGCCATCTTAGCAGCAACATTTTGATCCTCGATCCCTGCCTTTGCTAAGTTTTCATTAGAGACCATGTATAGCTTACTTAGCAAACTCTTTGCCTCAGGAACCCTTTTTGTGATGAACCGCGATAACTGCTCAATTGTTTCGTGAACCTCCCTACTCAATTTTGTTGCCACCGACATGAATCAGAGAGTTGGATGTAGTGTTAGGCAGAATTCCTTAACCTTTTCCCAACATGAAATATATAGCTACTAAGCTACTGGGATGAGGTCCGACTAAGCAGCAGGGGTCTGTGGAGCATTCCTTAGAAGGGTGATCTCTGCATCGTTCAAGGTGACATCCTCTCTCAATTTTGCAATTCTATTGTTTGCGGATGCAAGTTTTCCCTTGATGTTGCTTAGCTCTCTGAACCAGTTTTCCTCGGCCGACTCTTGTTTGTTGATTCTGATTCAAGAGAAAGCTTCGTCTCTTGAATCTCCTTTTCCAATTGGGCCCTTTGAGCCTCAAAATTGGCCTCCTTCTCTTGCATATTTTGCTCAAATTGAGCACTCCACTGTTCAAACTCTTTATCTTTTTGTTGTGCCACCTGTTCTGCCAGAGTTAAGCGGTTCTGATAGTCTTGGTTCCTTTTCTGCAGCACATCGACCAAGGTGGGGTCAATAGATTGGAGCCTTGCAAGTTCCTCCCAGAGTTTGTTCTGCTCTACCTTTGTTGCTTGCGCTTTTTCTGATAAGCGCACAATATTTTCCTCCATCGCCTTTTCCTTTGCTTGCAGGAAATTGACGCTATCTTTTACAAGCTTCAGCTCCTCTTCTTTCTTTTTTAGTTGGCGACCAGACTTGAGGAACTCTGTGATCACCACCTGATGCGTTTCTTCCATGAGTTCTACCTTGTCTTGCGGTCGGGCTGCTCTCAAATCAAGTCCCACGGAATACATCTTGTAATCATCCAACAACATATCCCCTTGTGGTTTGACAACGTTTGGGTACATGGTGGCAAAATTCAACGTTTCTTGTGCCTCATTGTACATAGTATACACCTTTGGCTCTGCCTCCTTTTTGTCATCCTTCGCTTTTTGCTTCTAGATCCTGAGAGACTGCGCTTCCTTTGTAGCATCACCCAGTGCTATGAATTGAGACGGTGACTAAACTAGCCCACCTGCAATAGGTGCACCGGGAGGCAGGGAAAAAGGGAATGTAAGTGTAGCGAGCCTGTGCATTTTCCTCTTCGGGAGATTGACAATCTGCTGGGAGAAATTGGGAATTTGCCAAAGTTCAATCTGTGAACCCGTGGGAGTACTCATTGGTTGTTACGACGATTGTGGGCTCATGGTGGACTCCAATTGCTGGGTGAACTGGGATGTGCTTGATATGGTAGTAGCAGGAGTTTCAATAGTGACTGCACTTGAGGAAAGAGAGGCCAGAACAGATTGGGTAGTGACGGAAGGTGTAAGGGTCTGCGGAGGCATTAAGAGAAATGGCCTCATTTGGGAGAACTCGAAGAAACCCCCTGTAACTACTGTGGTAGAAACAGAGAAAGCAGGGTTGACACTTGTAGTGATGGGCGTCACAGAAACAACAAGCGCTACTAAATATTAAGAAGTTAGAGAAGGAGCAAACATTACCCACTGAATGGATGATTGTGACTCTTGGCTTGCCACGACTTCCTGGCTTGCTGAGGGTGTTTGTGACCTTTCCCCAACAACTGCTTTTGTGCGCTTCCGTTTGGCAGGTGGAGTGTCCTCCACTACTTCAGTTTATGACTATTACTAGGTCATTCTTGTCCTTGCGGCAACCCAGGTGAGTGTTCTCGAAGCTATTGATAGATTCAGCCACACATTTGAAACAAACTAGGTAGGCTGTGATAGGCTATCGTTAGGTCCCATTACTTTAGAATATAATATTCAATTTGTCGACCGGGTAGTGTTCAAAGAAATTTTCAATAGAAGAAGTCTGGAGTATCTCCCTCGGGTTTTCTAACTTTTAAGAACGACTTAATATTAAGTCTAACTTCAAACTGTCTAACTATAAAATTGTAAAGCAATTTATTCCTAAGAAAACAGAAAATGCTTGAACTGAAAGAGTAAGAAAACTAATTTAGAAAGCATAATAACTAAATTGAAGAGCATAGAAACGACTAAACTAAGAAGCTGGAAAATTATAAAAGCAGAAAAACTTATAGCAATCCATAAAACATTTTCTTAACAATAAAGATTCTAACAGTTAATAACACAAACTACGGAAGTGAAAAAATAACAAATACTTCAAAACTAAAATTTCATAATAGTAAACTTAATGATTCTCTACAGAACAACATTATAATAAAAGAAAACACTTATCTACTCCCGTCGAGAGGCCATCTCGTGGGTTATCACATTCATTCTTAGCTCACATTCACAGCTATTTCAGAAACACTTCTATCAATCGTAGTTATCATCCATGACTCATAGCTTAGAATTTTAGCTAACAATCTCTTTATTCATAAACCTCGGAAACATTTTGACATTATAACATTACTTTTCACTATATATCTTACTTCTAGAGATCATATCTTTTATAGAGAAACTGTAACTACATCCTATATCTCAGATGGTATGGATAACCATTGAAAATATCTAAACAGATCTACGGATAACTCGTATATCTTTAAACCCATTACATATTATTTAAGAGGCTCAAGTCGAGCCATAAAGTCTTTAATTCAAAGGATAACAGAAATAACAACTTTAAGAACAACTACATCTTCGGTCCATCACCTTGAAGTTCTGGAGCATATTTCCAACGTATATCTTTAGCCTGTTCTGGAGCACGTGCCAGCTAGATGCTTCAATCTGCAACTTTGATTGACCGATTATTATCTACAAAACACTTAAAACAACCCATTAAATCCAATTGGAAAAATACTTCAAGGAATCAAAAGAAATAAAGTTTATACAATTTTTCACTAAAAATTAAGCAATTATTTCTCCTAAAACTTAATTAATTGGCAGAGGATAGAGATTTTTCATGTATGAATCGGGTCCTTATGGTATTATCATGATGAGGTTATTTTTACCTCATCATTTCCTCCCCTTCCTAATTCTTGGCAAGTCCTCCTGTCCCTTGATTATAACTCTGGCCTCTGCTCCCCTCTTCATATTTTGCACTGATATCATACAATTATTTTTCTGTGACATCAAAGTTTACAGGGGAATTGTGGAAGCCTCCATGAAAATCAACTCCCCATTTCCATTCATTGAAAATTCTATTATCCTGATCTGTATTAATATGAAAAGTAGGGGATGGATATAGCAATAAAGGAGGTATGTACCTCATTCCTATCCATTTTATTTTGAGATATCCTAAAATTTTGGCCAAGGCATCTTCTCTTCTGAAGGACCATCTGATACTAAGAGGAGAGATCATTTCTCTTTTCTTTAGATATATAGGCAGTGGAGTGTATCTCTCTTCACATGCATGCCAAGCCCTGCCAACCAATTTTTGCCCCTGTTCTATGAAATGATTATAACAAACTCAAAGGCTATCATCATACCTTTCCTTCATTTTCTCATTCAGCAAAAGAGCTACAAATGTCTTTTTAAAATTTGTTGGTCTACTATTTGGACATCTCATTTGAATTCCTATACTTTTCTCTGCTTGAACATATTCTTTATTATGTTCTTGCCAATGGATTTGATTCCGCATAGTAGACAATAGAGATATTAATTGCACTTCCCCCACAAAAAGATTAACAAAGAAATCAATATGCTTTTCTAACAAAAGATCATGGGTAAAGAATTCACAGAGCATATCTTGCTCTTCAGGATTTGAGTCTGCAAATGTTTTAACAAATTCTTTATCATTAGGTTCATAAGGCTGGTCATTGGAAATTCTAAGCAATTTCCATCTAAAACATTGTTCATTCAAAAACATTGAATACAATCTTGATGGTCTTCTACAGGATAAAAGAAATTCAGCTATTTGACATGCATCATGTTTCCCCTTATAAGCTTTATGAAACGCTTCTCTTAATAACACCATTTCCATTTTTAGTCTGTTATTCTCAATTTGTGCATTCCTTAGGAAATAGCACCGTTCCATCCATTTCATTAATAATGGAGGAATCTGAATTTGGAACCATTCAGTTTCTGTTGGCTCGGTTTGAACTTCTCTGGATTCCATCATTGGTTTACTTGTGCTTTCCTGCAAGTCCTGCTCTAATTCTATAATCTTACTAAGAGAAGCATTTAATTCTTCCTTCTGTCTTTTCTTTTCTTCTTCAAAGGCTTAAAACATGAGCATAAAATTTCCTTTTAAATTTTGAATTTCTTTATTTAATCCATCTCTGTGTATCCTATTTTCGTCATCACAATTCTGAATTTGTATTTGCAGCTCACTAATAGTTGTTTCTTTTCCCTACATTTCCAACTTTAAATCCTGAATTTATTGATCCCTTTTATTTATTAGAGTCTTATACACCATTATTTCCTCTTGCTGCAATTCCATCTTTTCCTTATTTTCATGCAACTGACTTCTTAACTCTTCTATCTCTAATTTCAATTTTTCCAATTCTATGTTAATACTTTTAGTTTCAACTATTTCAATAGCTTTATTAATAACTGGAGACAAATTTCCTAACATACTATCATCAACCTCCATAGGAAGTGGAGATTGTCCCCTTTTTGTTTCCTATTTTTTCTTGTTCTACAGCTTCTTCTTCAGACACCAAGTGAAAATGTACTTCTTCAACAGACATTTCTTTTTCTGAGGATTGGTGAATTGACTCCTCAGTTTCCAAGTTTTTCTTTTGCTTTTTAGATTTTGACCTATTCTCTTTACTTTCTGCTGGGGTTTCTGCAGATCTAGAGGATAATATTTTACTTCGCTTTAAAGGAGTATCCTGATAATTTAAAATAGTTGGATCATTTAGAAGAATAGTTCTTCTTTTCCTCTTCTTAACAGGATGAGTATCCACGTTTGGATTCATTATCTCTACATCTTCTATCTGGGCCAGAGTTTCAAACTCATCATTTCTAAATTCTGGCACTTCCTCACCAACTATGGTAGGAATTTGGGGTTCAGGAGCCTTAGGGTCTTCGGGGGAAGTTGCTCCGAAAGGTGAAGCAACTTGTTTTGAAGATTCTCCTAATTCTAACTTCCTTCCTGATGTAGGCATATCAAACTTCCCCAAAAAAATTTCCCATTTTCTTCTAGGTTTCTTACGAAAATGATATTTACAAATCAATTGAATTAACCCATGATGTTTTAATGGCCCTGAACCATTTTTATATCTTTCTATTGAAGAATTAATAGAATAATTCAAGAAATGAGGCAAATTAACCCTTAGAGTAGGGTTTTCCTTCCCATGCAACAAATGTGTTAACATGCGGAATGTTGGTCCTACCACAGTAGTGAGTTGACCTTCACAAGTAAAATATCTAATAATCCATGCAACAACAGTACCCCAGGGTTCTAAGATAGAAGCTCGTTGAAACCCCTTATTTTGTCCCCTAGTACTAACAACTATCATGGGTTGAGGATCTCCCTGTCTAAGAAACAATTCTGATAATTTCTAATATGTGGTTTGTGTTGTTTCAGATATTTTAATGCCAGAATCTTCTAACCCTAAAATAGAAGAGATAATTTTTGAACTCACCTTGAAACGCTTCCCATGTAGAATCACCTGACCATTAGAGTGATTTTCCGCAAATGCATTCACCTACTTTTCATTATACCCTTCGAACTTCCTGACAAAATCCAACCAGCCCACTTCTTCAAACAGCCGAGAGATGTTACTTAACCCCAACAATTTTTCTACAAAAGTCGGCTCAGATTTCTTCTTTGAACCGCCCATTTTTTTCTTGCTTACCACCTTGCTGAAAAATCAACAATGCCAAAAACTTGTGCACTGATATTTAAAAAAAAAAAATGATCAGACTGTAATTATTTACTCTACTCTTGCTCGGAGCTTGTTGTCTAATAATTTCAATTTGCATGGAGGGCTGCAAGAAGAGTAGTGTACTTAACAATTAATCACCAAGTGGCTCAATTTACTAAATTGGGAAATGAAACTCTTGCCAATCAATCATATTTTATTCAAAAATAACTACTTATTTAAAGAAAAAAATTGTACTTACTTCCATTCCATGATCGCTTGAAGATCTTATACCTCTACCAATTTGACAGGATGATGCAAGGGTATTGGCTGAGGTGACGTTATAATTATTATGACATGAATGAGGAAGCTCATGGATGATGAAGTCATTAATGAAGAAAGACTATTACGACGACTTTTATTTATAATGGCAAAAGAAGGCGTGTGTACCAATGTACGATAATCAAAGCATCGAGGATGATTTGAAAAAAAAAAATTAGAAAGGAATTGGCGAAATGAAAAATGAATAAGTCCTGGAGCATGCATAAAGCACGCATTTGGAACAAAGAAAGTGATTAAAGTTCTGGAGCACGCGTAAGGAATGCATTGGGAACTTAGAAAATGGATAAGTTCCAGAGCATCGCCAAGAGATGCAGCCAAAACGGTAACCGAATGAAAGTTCCAGAGCATCGTCGAAAGATGCAGCCGGAGCAACAACTAGATGAAAGTTCTGGAGCATCGTCGAAAGATGCAGCTGGAGCAGCAATCAAATGAAATTTCTCGAGCATCGTCAAAAGATGCAGTCGGAGCAACAACCAGATGAAAGTTCTAGAGCATCGTTGAAAGATGCATCTAGAGCAGCAACCAGATGAAAGTTCCGAAGCATCGTCAAAAAATGCAGCCAGAGTAGCAACCAGATGAAAGTTCTAGAGCATCATCGAAAGATGTAGCCGGAGGAGCAACCAAAGAGAAGAAAATGACGAACACTACTTAACTCGAACTTCAGGAGTTATATCATTCCACAAGAACATCCTTCCAACATGGTAGGCTGAAGAGTGGGTTCTAGAGCATCGGGTGTTTCGACAGTCAAGTTCTGAAGCACTAGCCAACTGAATGATCAAGTTTTGGAGCATCTTGGAACGATGCTCCGGAAGTTGTTATTCCTTTATGAGAGGTCTTGCAAAATGAAAACACGTGTTAAGTCTGAAAATTTATGAAAAATGCTTTGAAAACAAATTGGGTACACATGTCTTTTTATTACAATTTTTCATCAAAATTATATATATATATATTATTTATTTATTTTTTAAGATAACATATAAACATTAAATCAAATAGACTGCCTTGGCAAAGTCAATGCATTGGATCTCTCCTTGCATTTCTACCAACTTTGTAAATTATTCTTTATTAACTAGTTTATGGTAGATACGTAGGCGATGACCATTAACTAAGAGAATCCGTAAATCACCATCAATAGGTTTTAACTGAACTGTGCCATTCGAGAAAACTTCTGAAATTTCATATGGCCCCAGCCAATGAGTTCTGAGTTTTCCTTTATGGTCTTTATATCTTGAATCGAATAGCAAGGCCCAGTCACCATTATGAAATTCTCTCTCTGTAATATATTTGTCATGCCAAACTTTTCATTGATGTTGAACTAGTTCAGTTTGATGAACAACATCCAAACGAAGCTCATCCAACTCATTTAATTGTAAAACTCGTTCTATTTGAGCTCGTTTCAAATCTAGACCCAACTCCATAGTTGTATGTAGGGTCTGAAGTTAAAATTCAATGGGAAGAAGAGGTTTCTTTCCAAAAACAAGCTCATAGGGACTAAATCCAGTTGTAGATTTCCATGTTGTATTGTATGCCCAAACGACTTCAGGCAATTTCCTGGCCCAATCTCTTCTTCCTGAAGAGACAATTTTTGTCATTATGTTTTCTAACTCCCTATTAGTCACCTCTACTTGACCATTTGCTTGAGGGTGATAAGGGGATTACTTCTTATGGCTCACTTGAAAATGGTCTGTAAACGCTAGGAGAACTTTAGACATAAATTGGGGTCCTTGATCTGTAACGATAGTTCTGGGCACTCCAAATCGAAGAAAAAATTTGTTATAGAGAAAATCAGCAACTTGCTCTTCTCTAGCAACTCGTAAAGCTTGAACTTCTACCCATTTCGTCAGATGATCAATACAAACTAATATGTATTCTTTCCCTTGAGAGGAAGGATCTATGGGGCCGATAAAATCTAACCCCCATTTTTTGAATGGTTCCAAAGTTACCTGAGGCTACAAAGGCATTTCTGTAGAAGCAGTTGGTCTTCCTACTCTTTGACATTCATCACAATGACGAACATAATTTTTAACATTTTTATGCGTTGAAGGCCAATAATATCCAACACCTAAAATTTTATACGAAGTTCTTTTTGCAGAATAATGACCCCCTGAAGGATCATCGTGGTAGGCCCTTAGAATACTATAAGTTTCATCAGCCCTGACACATCTTCTCAAAACCATATTAGGTCCACAACGAAATAAAATCCCATTAATCCATTTAAATGGTGCACACTCTCGAATAAGTCGCTTCCTTTGTTTTGATGTAAATTCAGGAGGTACTTCAGAAGTAGCTAAATAGTTGGCAATATCAGCAAACCAAGGAACCTTTATAGAGATAGCAAACAAATTTTCATCTGGAAACTCATCTTGTACAAGTGCTCGATCACCCTCTTCTTGTTTGATTCAAGATAAAAAGTCTGTCACCTTGTTAAATTTCCCTGGCTTGTCAAGTATTGTCACATTGAAACCTCTCAAGAAGTGAAAGTAACCATCTCATTATTCCTCGAATTATTAATCACAAGTCATTCATTAAATATTTTATAGTCGAAAGTGTATCATATAAACTGGAATTTTATATCTGTAATATAATGATGAAACTTTTTGATGGCATGAACCACATCTAAGAATTCTTTTTCTATTGTCGTGTAGTTTCTATCACCAGATGTTAGGTTTTTGCTAATAAAATATATGGCATATTTACCCCCATCCTCATCGTCTTGTCCTAATACTACACCAATTGCATCATCTGAAGCATCAACATAAATGTGAAAGGGAAGACTCCAATTTGGTCCACGCAGTACAGGAGCCGAGACAAGCTTTTCTTTTATCATTTCAAATGATTGTTGACACTCAGACGTCCAATTAAAATCCACATCTTTTTGGAGGAGAGAAAAAATAGGGGCTGCTATCTTATTGAAGCTTTCTATGAACCTTCTATAATATCCAGCATGTCCAAGAAAACTCCGAACATTTGTTTGTGTTTGAGGTATAGTCAATTGTTGAACGACTTCAATTTTTTTAGGATCAACTTTTATTCCTTCCGAGGAAATGTGATGACCTAAGACTATTCCTTGTTCCACTATTATTAAACACTTTTCGTGGCTAAGGGACAATTGGTTTTCCTCACAAACCTCCAAAACCATGTCCAGGTTTTGAAGAGCTTCATCATAGGTTGACCCATATACTGTGAAATCATCCATATAAACCTCTACACAATCATTGACAAGTGCTGCAAATATAGCCAAGATGGCCCTCTGAAAAGTCATTGGAGCATTACAAAGTCCAAAAGGAAGAACTCGGTATGCATATGTGCCCCAAGGACAAGTAAACATTGTCTTATCTTGGTCTTCTTGTGCTACCTAAATTTTGTTGTAACCACTAAATCCATCTAAGAAAGAAAAATATTTCCTCCCATCCAAATTGTCCAAAACCTGGTCAACGAATGGTAAGGGAAAATAATCTCTAAAGGTGGATTTATTGAGTTCTCTATAATCCACGAAAATTATCCACTTTCCATTTATCTTTGGTAGAAATACCATAAGTGACACCCACTTACTATCTGAGATAGGATAAATGAATCCTGCACAGAGGAGTTTCTCAATCTCAATTTTGACAAGATCCTTTAATGCGGGGTTGAGTCTCCTCTGCGGTTGACGAACAGATCTCATATTAGGATTAGTATAAATGTGATGAGTACAAACACTCAGGTGAATCCCCCTCATGTCTGTATAGTCCCAAGCAAAATCTTTAGACCTTTTTACCAGCACATTAAATAATTTATCCTTTTGTATTTCCGTCAACCAACTATTGACATTCACAGTTTTTCCTAGTAGCAACATAATTGTTTTTGTTCCTGGATAGGCCGAAGTGACAATATGTACTAGTCGTAACAAAGTGTTGAGAGGAAAACTATGAGGTATAAGTCATTGAAATCTTGTAATATCATCAAAGAAATGACTCGTTCTACCAATCATATTAGCCAAGGGACAAGGCATCCCCATGGTAACATAATTATGTTCCATCCCACTTATATCAATTGGTTATCCCAAAATTTTGGGTACATCCTCTATTAATTCTTCACTCGAACATATAGCCAAGTGTGCAACCTCATTTACTAACTCATACTCTAATTCCTCTCCATGTTGTTTAATCACTACCATGGCCAAAGAGGCCAAACTGTCTTGCCCACTAAATTCTTTTGGTTCATCAACCCAGACTTCATTATATTTGGTAGGTTTAGCAGGAGGATATAAAAATAAAAATTTACTATTTGGACCATGTGAAATGGTCATTCATCCTTGAAAATCAATTTTAGCAGTGACAGTAGCCAACCATGGTCTTCCCAAAATTATTGGATAACTATCTTTAGGTGTAAGCGATTGGATTATTTGAAATTCAACTGGATATTCCCATCCATCAACTTTAACAAGAACATTTTTTATAACACCTTTTGGAATGGCTATAGACTGATTTGTCATCTATAAGACTGTAGTTGTAGGACTTAAATCAGTAAGAATTAATTTTTCCATTACATCCACCGTCATTACATTAATAGCTGCTCCCAAATCCACCAATGCATTAGGTATTGCTACCTCATTAATTGTAATAGTAATCAGTGGACTCCCAGGATCATCATATTTTGGAGCAACAGTCTTTCCAGATAAAAATTCAGCTAGATAACCATCAATGTGCACAATGTTTATTTTCTTTGGTTTCCTTCCTGGAGTTCTAATACACAGTTTTTTGATCAACTGATTTAACTTAGGAATTTCCTTTATTGCCTGCAGTAAAGGAACCTCTATTTGTAATTGTTTAATTTCCTGAATTAATGTAGTTTCAGAAGGTAATGTCATTTCTAGAGTATCTTTCAGAATTGTTGATTTCAGACGCTCCAAAAATGGTGCTTGAGTTTTCTCCTTTGAAGGGATATCTTTACTAAACTCAATCAAAGACTGACCTCCCTCCTCCCGAGGTAAATCAGTAGCTCCTGCTACTGAAGACTCAGTAATATTCGCAGGTAGGGTAGTATCTTTCTCAAAATTTTAAGAAATAGGTTCGTCCACTACTTCCTCAATAGTGGTCGATTGAAATGTCCTACCAGAATGTAACTGAACATTTCCACAATGAATTGCATTAAGTCATGTGACATTATCTTGCTCAGTAGTATATACCGGAGTATTTTATCGATTGTTCTTAGGATTGGGAAGTGGTTGTGCTGGAAGTTGAGGTTGATTTACCTACTCAGTCTAAGGAAGATTTTGAGGTGGTGGTAACAAATTATGTTGTTGATTCCTCCTAGGACTCGTATAAAATTGATTTTTTCCTTGATTCCATTGGGGAGCAATGTGTTGTGGGTACCATTTTTGTTGTGACTAGTTTGGCCACTACTAAGTTCCCCATGATTGACTTGCCCATTCAGGAGATCCCCAATAAGGAGTTCCCCAAGTAGGTTGTGGAAGATAGGGTTGATTCCAATATGGAGGCCATTGATTACAAGCCCAGTTATTCTGGGGTCTCCATGCAGGATTGGAATTCTTCCCATAAGAAAAATTACCTCCCTGGCATTGATTTAGCACATTTATTTCTTCTTCAATCTGAGCAGTTTTTTTCTTAGTATTCTTAAGATCAGTGAGAGGTTGTCGTTAGGTCCCATTACTTTAGAATATAATATTCAATTTGTCGACCGGGTAGTGTTCAAGGAAATTTGCAATAGAAGAAGTCTAGAGTATATCCCTCAGGTTTTCTAACTTTTAAGAACGACTTAATATTAATTCTAACTTCAAATTTTCTAACTATAAAACTGTAAAGCAATTTATTCCTAAGAAAATAGAAAATGCTTGAACTGAAAGCATAAGAAAACTAATTTAGAAAGCATAATAACTAAATGTAAGAGCACAAAAATGACTAAACTAAGAAGCTAGAAAATTATAAAAGCAGAAAAAATTTATATTAATCCATAAAACATTTTCTTAACAATAAAGATTCTAACAGTTAATAATAGAAACTATGGAAGTGAAAAGATAACAAATACTTCAAAACTAAAATTTCATAACATTAAACTTAATGATTCTCTACAGAACAACATTATAATAAAAGAAAACACTTATCTACTCCCGTCAAGTGGCCAACTCATGGGTTATCACATTCATTCTCAGCTCACATTCACAGCTATTTCAGAAACACTTCTATCAATCATAGTTATCATCCATGACTCATAGCTCAGAATTTTAGATATAATCTCTTTATTCATAAACCTCAGAAACATTATGACAGTATAACATTACTTTTCACTATATATCTTACTTCTAAAGATCATATCTTTTATAGAGAAACTGTAAAAACATCCTATATTTCAGATGGTATGGATAACCATTGAAAATATCTAAACAGATCTATGGATAACTTGTATATCTTTAAACCCATTACACAGTATTTAAGAGGCTCAAGTCAAGCCATAAAGTCTTTAATTCAAAGGATAACAGAAATAACAACTTTAAGAACAACTACATCTTCGGTCCATCACCCCAAGTTTCGCAGTTTCCAAAACTTTATAAGCCCAGCCTCGCTTCTAGGTTAACGCGCCAACGGATGCTCAATCTGCAACTTGATTAATCGATTATTATCTACAAAACACTTAAAATAACCCATTAACCAGATGGAAAACACTTCAAGGAATCAAAAGAAATAAAGTTTATAATAATTACTGTACCAACCAATTGCTTCTCCTAAAACTTAATTAACTGCGCAGATAGAGACGGTATGAACCGTGTCCTTATATTATCATGATGAGTAGTTATTTTTACCCCTACCTGCTGGTCTGGGTTCCCTTTTTCTGCTGAGCAGAGGCCCATTACCAGGATTCTTGTTAGTGCCTTCACCGAGTCATCGCCTTGGTTCCAAGCCCGAGCCCGGGGTGATGTCATCATCCTGCTATCCTGATCAAATTGGTCACTGAACCACGCTCCGCACTGACCCTGTGTTTTCCAATCTCTTGGCGGTATACCCAGAAAGCTCTGATTCTTTCCATGGTCCATTCTTCTCCTTTTTGCAACTTGTTGAATAGGGTGGATCCCATTTTTTGCTTCTCATCATACACCACCGAGGGGAAGTAGAACGTGCCATGGTGGCCTACTATCCTCTGTAGGCATGTGGATCAAATCAACCAGTAGATCATCCACATATTTTAGCAGGTTCCTCCTCTTCTCCCAGTAAGGCCACGGGTTGTGTATTACCTTGACAAATTCATTTGGTGCATCGTTTTCAAGGTTGTAATCCCATTTATCGCAAATCATTACCAACCCCAGGTGAGCTAGCTTATCTTCCAATAGGTTGTGCATTTGTTTCTTGTTCATGACCACTGTTTTGAAGGTTTGCAGATAGATGAAGAATCCCCTCTTTTTGGCCTTCCCTCCTCAAAATTGGTAGTCGATTAGAGATACCTACTAAAACATTTCAAGAGCTAGCACCCAATTCATGACACAAGTCGAAAGGCGAAATGGTTCTCCGATGAAATAGCGCAGCTGGATGAATGTGAAATCCACTCTGAGAAACCAATCGCATTTGGGGGTGAAATTTTGCATATATGTAGTTTACTCCTTGGTGAGCCGGTCGAAACCATCATCCCCCTTCAAATCTTGCAAGATTAGAGTCAAGAAATAATCTGAAAATGCATAATAGTCATAGGTAGTAGAGAGGAGAGGAGTCCATACAGAAATTGACTTTCATTTTCCTGAATCATCAAAAATAGACTTCATATACTTCTTAAAGAAATCAAGGTTCTGGTGCAAAAACATGTAAGTAAGGAAGGAAACCTGAACCTTCGCTACGTCCGGTAATCATTGATTTGCCTTAGCATCTCATCAATAAGATGTTTTTTAAAGTCATACCAGAAAAAGGTATGTTGCCTACAGAACTAAAACCCCGGACCCAACTGAAATTCGTGTACATCCTTGTCGGTGTCCAGGCCACAAACAAATGCCAACATGGAGAATGCATCCTACATGTCCACAGGAAAGGTGATGAGCAATATCGAAATCTTTGGTGGCTTTTGGTGATTTGCCTCAGGCCTTTTGGTTTCTGTGTTGTAAAATTCCTGACCCTTTTTCATGCTTCTCCATACTCTTTCTCCCTTTGCTAGTTTGAATGATTCTATCTCTTCCTGTCTGGAGTCGGGGTTAGGGATGCACATCATATTCTAGATAGCTTTCGAACAAATATTGACCTTCAATTTTCGGCCCTCGATGGTGTTGGTGCGCAGGTTGAAACATTTGATGGCCGCATCGACCAGTTCTAGGAAATAGTGAACAAATGGGACCATATACTGTGGGAGCCCGTTGTACCATAGCTTTTGAGCCATTGACATCTGGCCAGTGGATTCCTTCATTCTTTCACAGGCTACCTCCTTCAAACTCTTGGGGTTTTTAATGATGGGATCATGAATGTTATCCCACTCCTTGATTCAACTCTAATACCTGTACCTTTTGGGCTTATCCAAAACCCGCGTGTTTTCCCATTCTGGCTTCTCTGGTACACCAAGCGAAGCATAAGAAACGTTTTCAAAAATTTAGACGGCTTTTGCTCTACGCATATCATCAAACAATCTCTGCTTTTCTTCTTCCTGTGCCTCTACTCGTGCTTCTATTTGAGAAATTTCTATCATTTCTTGTTGCTATAGATTTCTGCTTGGCTCAAATTTTCTACAATTTTACTTCAACTCTGGTTGCACTTAATTTTTTTTTGCTCTGGGCAGCGTTTTCTAAAAAGCATTCACAATACAAAAATCTTTGCATGCAACACTTAGCTATTTCCTTCTTTGGGTGGCCAACTATGCTCACCAACTTGCATTAAATTCAGCATGTACTACCAGTTATTTGCTCGTATGAAGCGAATTACTTGCCATTTTGAAATGACAAGAATTCATGATAACCCTTGGAAACGATGTACTCCTAGTGTGATTTTTCTAGGAACTTGAGTCGGCGATTTGAAGGCAGCTTAGGTATCGTATGTCATGGCAATTAATATCCCAAATGAAATGATTACGCCAAAGTATGCAATAAGTACCTAAAAATATTTGCGTCCTCCTTTGAAATTCGAGAAGTGTCTGCAAAATGACACCTCAACATTCGGCCGTATGAACTACTGCCGAAGTCTGCCACCAGCATATGCTAATTAATTAGATTCCATTAATCCTGCATGCAACAAATCATACCTGCAGATGCTACTAGGTGGGAGTTTCGAGAGAGCCTTAGTGCAAATTTTGAGGCGGTACTTGATTAGCCTCATGTTTATGGTATGCAAATTACCACGCTTATCCTAGCCATTACTATAAATAGGCGCTTTGGGTAATAGTGAAATCACACTTAGCAACTTTTAGTAGAATTGGTATTAGGTGATTGGCCTAGCATTTGGCATTGGCAGTTTGCGCAGTATTTGCATAGAGTTTAGACTTAGGTGATTAGCATAAGGCTTGTGTCTGACAGTTGTATAGAGCTTTGTTGCCATGAATACTCCAATTAGGCTGGTCTCTCATAAGTCCCAAACGGATTTTCTGGGCAAGATTTTGACTAGGCACCTTAAGAGGATGACCAAAAATAAGCATTCCTTGGCCATCATAGCCATTAAATGGGTTATGGGAGGTGACTGCCTTGAATATGAAGATAAGTACAGAGTTAACACTAATGTGTGCTCTCACTTTGTCATGTTGATGCTCGACATCAAGATTCCCAAGCCACTCATTCTTCGCCCGATAAAAGAGATTTTTTTAAAGAAATACTTGAAAGACTTCGAAGAGGTGGTGGAGAATGTTGCATTTGGTGGAGCTATTCCAACCGCAAGCAACCTTTGTAAGTTCATTGAAGAAGACGCGATCATGTCGTGGTTGTTGTTCCTAAGCGGTTTTTGACTCTAGTCGAAAGAAGAACATCGTCAGAGGGTTACCCATTCCTGTCACTTCCTCTTCCTTGTACAATGTGGTGCCATTCTACGATATCGACTGGTACACTGACTTTAGGAACCTGGTGTTCCCTCTGCCACTTGCCATAGCTCCTGCGGACACTACTGCTAGTGAAGACGCTGCCTCTAATGATGAAATGATTTTGGATGCTGCCATTGCTGCAGGTCATGCCCATGACTAAATATTTCTCTTTATATGCCTTAAAAACTAAAGCTCGTTAGTCTTTTTTGTTTGTATATATGCCTAGAAAAGGCCTTATCATAGCATTTATGAAAAAGAAAGCAAACTATAGATATATAATTTAGTAGCATGGCTTAAGAGCCATTTTTTTTTGTAAATACCAAAGAATATATATATAATGAAAACATATCTTTATATAATCATCTTGTTTCATTTGCCTTTTAATTCTGCAATGTGGGTTTTTCTTTTATGTTCCTGCATATATGTTTTTACTTCAATTCTGCATGTGAGCATTGATTTTTTCTCCACTTCTTAGGTTCTTTTAACTTTCTCTGCACTTTGCAATATTGGGTTCCATTCCCTTCTGCTTAATTGCACTTCAAGAATAAATTATTGAAAGACTGGTTGACAAAAAGAAACAAAGGGAAAAAGGAAAAAACACTATTCACATATTTACATTGGCGGAACAAGCCAAGGCTAATTGAATAATTTTAAATGACTTCCATTGACCGGAATCCCCAATGGCTCATGTTCCATAGTTTCTAATTCGAATGCATTGTGTTCCTTGCATTGAATTATTATGAAAGGGCCTTCCTAGAGGCTATCAAACTTCCCGTGTTGGTCGGGCTTTGTTGCACTTTCATTAAACTTTAGCACTAGGTCGCCATGCTTCAGACCTTGGTTTGAAGCATTTTTATCAAACCATCTTTTAATCACCCGCTGGTGGTTGGTCATAGCTATCAGGGCCTTTTCTATTTTCTCCTACACTTCCAACAACTCAGCTAGCCGCACTTCCATTGCGCCATTTTGCTCTATCTCGAGAGATTTGAGCAATTGCAGTGTTGGAATCTCCATGGAGATAGGAAATAGGGCTTCTTTTCCATATACTAACTCGTACTGCGAGGTCTTGAGGAATTGCTTAGGAGTTATGTAGTCTTCCGAGAGTGTCGTGCAAAGGTTTTTATGCCATTCTCACTGGTGCTGTGAACCAATTCTTTTGAGGAGTTAGACTAAATTTTTATTAGTCAACTCTGCTAGGCCATTACCCTACAGATAGTAATTTGATGATGTTTTCAAGAATATGTCATTCTTGAGTGAAAATTGACATACCTTAAAGCCTAAGAAAGCTTTGGAATTGTCAGAGATTATGGTTTTAGGAGGGCCGAATCTGGTCACAATCTCCTCGAGAAAGTCTACTATCTCCACCTTTGTTGCATTCTTCAGGGGCATGGCTTCGGTCCATCTTGTGAAGTAGTATGTTGTCGTCATAATCCATTTATGTCTGGCGCTAGAGGTGGGATTAATCATCCCGATGAAATCAAGGCCCCATTGCGCAAATGGCTCATCAACTACTATCAGGTTGAGGGGCATAACAGAATTTTTCCTTCGCCCTGTGAAGAATTGGCATTCCTTGCAAGTTTTAACTAGGGAATATGAATCATTAAACAACATGGGCCAGAAGTACCCAGTGCACATGATTTTGATGGTGGTGGTCTTTGCAGATAAATTCCCGCCCATGGGACTGCTATGGAAAGTGTTGAAGATCCACTTTTCCTGCTCAGTGGTGACACATCACAACAGAACACCGTTTAAGTTCCTCTTGATAATAATCCCTTCAATGAGCACATATCCGTTGTTCTGTAGTGGGTAGAATATTCTCTTTTGAGAGGGTAGGTCAGGTGGATATTTTCCTATGTGCATGAATCTTACTCTGTCTGCCAGCCAGTAGCCTTCAGACTCAGACTCATTCATTAGATCTAGCTCCGACTGTTCTTCTTTGATGGTCATTTCTTCATCGTGTGCCAAATATTTGCACAATCCTTTTCCTTTGACGATCTTTGTGGGCCTAACCTCAATGTCATCTTCAAGGATCTTGGTGATCCAATTAGCCCTTTTTTTGGTGATTTCTCCCTCCATGATGTATTCGTGCACACTGGAATGCACAACATAAACAACCACCTTGTTGCAAGAGATTAGGTGTCAGAACTTCTTGAGTCCCTTAACTATCATGAAAGCTTGCCTCTCGACAAATTTGTGTCTCATATTCCTTTACAGTCTAGGAGTGGAATGCTATTGGATGTTCCCCCTTGCCTTCATCATCCTTATGAGTTAAGACAGTAGCAATGCTTGACTTACTACTGAATACATACATTATGAAGTCCTTTGATATGTTTGGATTACCCAGTACAGGAGCTAAGGAAATAGCATCCTTAACCTTCTCAAAGGCTTCTCTGGCTTCTTTAGTCCATTTAAATAACTGATCCTTTTTCAACATTAGGGTGATTGGCCTAATTATTCCTACAAATTCAGAAATAAATTTTCTCACAAAGTTAACCTTTCCCAAGAAAGACTGGACACCTTTCTTGTTGACCGGAAGGGGAAGCTCTTTGATTGCTTTCACCCGCTTCGGATCAATTGAAATTCCTTCTTTGGACACTACGTGTCCCAATAGCTTGCCTTGTGGTACTTCGAAAACACATTTTTTCAGGTTCAGGGAGACCCCGAAATCCTGGCATTTTTTGAAAACCATTTCAAGGTGATTGAAATGATCATCCTTGGACTTAGAGAACACAGTAAGATCATCTAAATAGATCAAGATGATTTTTTTTATCAACTCGTTGAAAGTGATATCCATGGCCCGCTGGAAGGTGCCCCCCGCATTTGAAAGGCCTAAAGGAATTTTACCATATGCGAACGTCCCCCACTTGGTAGTGAACGTTGTTTTATGTCGGTCCTCCTCCTTAACCCAGATCTAATTGTAACCGGAGAAGCTATCTAATAGGGAGAACATTTCTAACCCTGCCATTGCTTGCAAGATGGTCTCTATAGAAGGGAGCGGGTAATGATCCTTTAGGGATGCTTTGTTCAGGTCCCAAAAGTCAACACACAAGCGGATGTCATCGTTCTTCTTTTGGATTGGAACCAGGTTAGACACCCAAGTGTTGTGCTTGATCAAGAAGACAATCTGGGACTAAATTAGCTTGGTTAGCTCTTGGGTCATCATAGCCTCAATCTTTGGACTAACTGGCCTAAATTTTTGGTGTACTGGTTTTGCACCTTCCATCAGCTCAATTGTATGTTGGATGATGTCAGGATCATATCCCTTAAGGTCATCATATGACCAGGAAACTACCCCTTCATACCTCTTGCAGAAGTCAATGAGCCTTTCTTTATGATGATGCGGGACGTCTTTCCCAACTTTGAGCTTTCTCCCCTCTCTGACCTAAAGGTTTACGTAGTCGCTTTTGTCCGCTACAAATTTTATTTTATCATTTCTTGCATCGTGATAGTCAAAAATATTTTTGCGAGTGACAAGCCCCTTCGAAAGCTTGTTGGATTTCAACTGGATGATTTGACCATCATAGGCTTCGACAATCTTTGGTTGGAGCTGATTGGAAAACTCTCCCGATTGTTGGATGAACGAGGTCATGTGTTCATCACTGTCAAATACTTACCAGCTCTGATCATTATCTGGGATTTTCGGTTAGACTATCACTCGTACAAAGTGATTTTTATGCATTAGGTCGGAGGTCGGTTCAAATTGAGACCCGATTATGGCCATGCGGTCTGCATCGATATTTTGTTCTCAGGGATTTGTCTAGATGTTGAAGGTTTCAAAACCCTCAATCAAGTCCCAAACCCTATGTCTATAGGATCTCATGCAAACATTCTTGGCTGTGGAAATCCCCTAGACCTAGTTGACCACTAGTTCAGAATCTTCGAGCACCATCAATTGCTTGATGCCCATCTGTTCTACAAGGCTCAAACCTTGCACTAGACCTTTGTATTCATATTCATTATTTGAACAAGAAAACTAGAAGCAGAAGGACCAGAGTATCTTTTCATTGTGTGGGGATGCCAAACATATCTCGGCTCCTACACCCACTTTGCATCTTGCTCCATCAAAGTGGAGCGTCCATAATTCTAAGGCTTGGTTACTTTCAGGTTCCTTCACGACCTTCAAAAGCACTTGATCTTCATCATAGCTAACATAGGTGCCTAGCCCAGTAGCATGATATTTTCCAAAAGGGTCAGCATCTATTTATTCACTCAAAAGGACCTCTTCTTGATTGGTCTGATCTCTGAACACCTTTTCATCTTCTATCAACTCAGTGCAATATGTTTCTTTTGACTAAAAGAAGTATGGGCAGCCCCAAAATTGATTCTGGCTTCATCGAAAACATGTTCTGAATATAGAGATTCAGAATTTATCTTCATTTTGGCTTTGTGCTTGGTCCTTAGGATCAAGTGTGACCAGTCTAGAGAAAGATACCCACCTATTTTTTAAGTAAACTCTCGGGATAGGCAAAGACCAAACATAGGGGGAACATCTATGATCATAGTATCTTGAGGGACTGTGATACTAGGGCAAGCAAATAGAGTCAATGGGAGGTCCTTGATGAGGCCTACGGTTTCAACTTTATTTTCATCAAGCTACATAACTCCCTTCTTTAAAGGTTCATATCTAAGTCCTAAGGCCTCAACTATCTGCTTGGGCATGACTGTGGTGCTAGCACCAAAGTCGATCATGGAATTATGTAATAATTTCTCTCTTATAATGAGAGTTAGGAAGAAGGGTTTAGGCTTCGGCTTATCTCTTACCTTAGTAGGGGCTTCCGTTGTGCTTGTTGTCACCTAGAAATGCACCCTATGCATAGAGATTGAAATTGAGCTTCCTAGAGCAACATGGGATCATTTCAAGGCTGTGGGTCACCTATAGTTGAAATGAACCTTTGGAGAAGGCCGGCTTCCTTTGGTGTCACCTAACTACTGATTCTTGTGGGGAAAAAGGAAGAAGGAATACATAAAATAAAGATTAAAATCTAAGGTGATACACTGAAATGATGAGGAATTATGAAAAGAAAAAAGGATGAACATACACTGGGAAACCTAACTGTAAATGTTTTATATGCTCAACACAACTTATGCTAGACTTATGCATCAATCTTAACAGGTTCGATCTACATACACATCTCAGGAAGGAAAGATTAATTTCACAGCTCTAAGATATAAGTGCAGAATTTATAAAACACAGTTAAAGACTTGCATAATCAAAAGAAAGATATAGAAATGAGAATAGTACAAACATGAACACTAGCTTCCAAGGTAAACTCTATGTTGCATTCCAGATTCTGATTGAGTTACAAAATATACATCAGTTGAGGAAGGATAGCTAAAAATCACTAACTCTTTTGGATACATTA